>CM021104.1:76791352-76866051 GCA_007115665.2 Sequoiadendron giganteum
CATGGCTGAAGTCAATTCACAAAAGACTTCAAATAAAGAATCAAATAATCAATCTGTTTTAGAAGATGATAAAATAGATCTAAAAGGTGAAACTGTATTTATGGCCAAAATGAATGAAATGGAACTGCAAGAAAATAGACTTGCAAAGACTTTTTCTTCTAATAAAGAATTGAATGGTTTTGAGAATGAATTGAAAATTTCTCTGAGTGAAGTTCAAAATTTGAAGATGTACCTAGTATATCAAAAAAATCAAATTGAGCAAGATACTAAGGATCTAGTAAGTAAGATTCTAATCACTAAAAAGGAAATTATTGATTTAAGACTTCAAGTTGAAACTCTTAAGATTACTAGGATACAATTTAAATTCAAGGAAGAAAAGTGTTGTACATTAGAAATTAAAATCAACAATCTTAGAAATGAATTTGATAATTTTACAGATCTTTTGAATAAACAAAGGTCTTCTGAAGACAAGTTAGGTCTTGGTTATATGAGTGATTCAAGTGATTTTCTAGATGTAAATGTAAAAGCCAAATATGGAAGATCTAGCTAAGCTTCCTACAAGAAGAAAGATAATAGTCTTTCTAAGAAAAATATGTAAAGAAAAGTTAAGTTGGTTTGGTTGCCTAAAAGGAGCAATGTAGAGCCAGAAGGTATCTTTAGTCAAACTCAATTACATGTTAAATTTGGGTATTTTTACTGAACTTGAATTTGGTGATTTGGTCTAGTATGGTTTGGTAATGATGATTACATACAAGTTATGGCAAAAGGTATGTTGGTTTTTGGTAATAACATTTTATTGCTAGATGTTTATTATGCAACATGTTTAAAACACAATCTGTTAAGTGTGACACAAATATGTGATTAGGATTTATGTAAAAAGATTTATGATTGTGGGTGTCAAATTAAAAGGAAATCAGGAGAAATAGTTTTTTCTAGTTCAAGGACACACGGAAATATCTATGAATTGACTATGTGAAAGTGCTTAATCAGTTGAGGAGGAGCCTCTATGATCTTCCTCCTATTTATTTTCACTAATCAATCTTTCTGACTGTAGGGTGTGCTTTAAATTTTTATTTTATATCCCTGAAAGTATAAACTGCAATCAAATCTTTGCAATTTAGTTGGTGTTTTTGGAATAGTTTGCAATTTTTATTACATGAAGGATTATGATTATGGCAACAAGTTGTAGAAATTTTTTTCTTTAGAATGAACTTGAGAATTGATATTAGTTGTTTCGTTAGTCAACACTTAGTTGTTCTATCTACATAAAGAGGAAGTTTCTATCTTATGAGGAGAAAATTTTAGAAACTCTATATCTGAGGAGATGGAGAAGAAATATTATATTACTTCATGAAGTAATGTGGAACAGGTTTTCAAGGCTTCTCGAAACACTCTTGTCTAAATGATTTTCAAAGTATGCTAGGGGGAGACATTCTTATTTGTTTGCAGCATTTGTTTCCTGAAGCATTTGTTCAACACGTGGTTGCATTTGGTTCATCTTTGAATATTCCACTCGATGGTATTCTATGTGTTTTGTTATTGGATTATGTTTTTGATTGAATATTGTTTGATATAACACTTTTCTAATGCTTAGATTAATAGTTTAATTTGTTCCAGGTTTCACGTGATGATTACTTAAGACAGGACAACATTAGTGAAAGAAAAATTTGTTTCTTGGACACATGTCAATAATTAGTAGACAATTGATTGATATCAGTCATAGTTTTCTAGTGGTATTTTTTTTTGTTGAAGATGTAAGGTGCTTGCAGGGGTATGGTAGCAATACTGGTGTTCTGACAGTGTGTATGCAGATGATAAAGTGACAAAATTGCATAACTCAATGATGTGTGTTTTGAGAAACATGAGTTTTTGATGATGTTTGCAAGAACATAGTCACAGTGATTTGTATATTTCCTATCTATGATAGTTCTTTTTGTATGCTGATAGTATAGTATCCTTGATGATAATAATTTTAGTTATCTCTTGCACAACTTTCACAAAAGACAATGCTTTGACAATGGAATAGTTGCTTTGGTATAACAGTGCTTTGTTGTTACATGGCAATTCATGTTATTTAGCTTTCAAGTGACAGTACTTTGTTGGTTCGCACAGTTGATCATTATTTTGTTGCTATGGTTTAGGATAATTGGGCTTCATCTAAAACAAATTGAATGATTTTGTTTCTACTTACTGAATTCTCTCTATCCTTGTTCAAGTGTGGTACTTAGAAAGGAGTAATGATACCACTTTTGATATATATTTTTATAACACTTCTTTATAGGGGAGCTTAGTTCTATGTGTTTTTATTTATTGCAGCTGGCTTGTTGATTGAATATCACTATATCATAGAGAGAGGTTTCTTTCATATTTCATGATACAAAATATTTTCGGTGATTAGTTATAATACATTTTGGTGGTCTATGCATTCTCAGCTTGCCATTTATGTATGGCAGAGGTATTTATTCTTGGGGTTCTTAAAAATGATATTCATTTGTGCTTTTGACAGTGAGTTGCTATTTGTAGGATGTGCAATTGATGCATACATTGATAATATTGATCTCCCAGTACTTGATTTTATGATATTTACATGTTGTCAATATTATGGCTTGCGAGAGTTGTTGTATTTGCTAATGTGAATACAAGGTGCTATATGCAACAAAGTTATTTTCTTATGTCTAAAGTAATGTTTTTCAGATACATATGTATTGGTTGGCTTCAGTTTTTCTATTCATGTAATTTCACATTCTCCTATGTTATTTTTTGTCATTGAGGCAAAAAGGGGGAGAGCTGATATGTATTTTTCCATCAAGGACAAAGGGGGAGTTTTTTGACTTTCAATTTTTTTATGGTTTGTCCTTGATGTCAAGATGTTTTGTGATCTGTATAAATGATGTCAACAATGTCAACATTGATTATGGAATGCTTTGGAATTCACATTGTTTTCTTAATTGATTTGTAGTCGCATGTTATAGTTATAGGTATATGCCATTATATAGGTTCATAATACTTTATGAAAGAGTTTTTTTTTTTAGTATAAATAGATTAAGGAAGACAAGGCACATGTTTTATATCATTACAATAATGCATTAGTTGACTTATCATGGTTTGGTCTATAAGGTGGAATACTTTCATACAAGGCTCTTTGTTTTTTATCACATTGTTTCCAAGGCCTTGATGGTTCAGGTTCAAGTATATTCAACATATATATTATTACAGTTTGATCTTGGTTTCATTGTTTTAACAAGCAATTGCACCGATTTAGGTAGTTTGGTTATTGATTCATTTTTTTCTATGAATCTTGGCTTAGTGAAATCATTGCACTCATGTTTATAAAGGCATCTTGAACTCACATTACTTAGAAGCATTAAATTCATACCAGGTTCTTGCAATGTCATTTGTTTGATGGTTCTAATAATATTCATTTGGCCTACTATATAATTTATTTTTCCAAAGGAGACTCCTTAGCATGAGTCTTGACATCATATTCAACATCCAAAATTGATCTAAGATATAAAGGTGATCATTTCACATTGAATATAATGTAACCCTATTGGGTTATCCTAAGTCTTTATTAAGGGGTGATAGTTATTTTGACTTGGAGTAAAGGCCATTGTATAGAATACTTGACCGGCACATTGCTTTGGACATATATTTTATCCTGATCATTTATCTCATGACATTCACAAAAAATTCATTTTTCTTATCATTCAATGGTTTATGGGCTTTATGGTTTTGTGATTGATTTCAGTCAAAAGCTGACATAAGGTATGTGGAAATATTTAAAAGTCACTATGAAAGTGACATGCTATCGACTATTTGGTAATAATGTTGATTTTTATTGTGGTTGACATTTGGAAAAGACTTGGAAATAAAATATTTTTTATTAGATGTTTATAGTGTCATCAGGTTGTATGAAAGTTTAGAGGTAATGATTGTGTCAACATCTATTGTAAATTTTTTGACAAAAGATTCGTATTCATTATGAGTTATTTTATTTAACATAACATAAGTCATTTCAGACTTCAAAATTAGTGTGTTTTGATGTTTTCAATTGATTGACTTCGAAGGTAAGTGGACGAGAAGCTATGGAAAATAATTTTGTGAAGGGTTTGGAACTCTACCCACCATGAGAAAATTGCAGACCTATTTCTCCAGTCAGGAAAAAGGGTAAAGAACTAGCTCCAAGATGAAAGGTAGTGTAGATAGGTAAAATGGTCAACAACTTGCTAATTGTGAGCTTTTGAAAGCTTGAGAAAGGAAGTTGAACAAAGAATAATGTTGCTTGTCTACCACGTAGTTATAGTTTATATCGATAGACCTTTGTGGTTAGTTTTTGTCTTCCTCCCACTATGAATAGTTAAAGATAGTTTTTGTTTAAGGTATTAAAAGGAAGCTTAATCTCTTGTTGGTTTACTTGAAAGAAATGTGTTTTAGAGCTTCTAGTTTTCGTTTCAATCCAAAACAAATCTTATGGGGTTTCATTCTTTAACCCAAGTTGATTTTTCAAATTAGATTGTAATTGTATTCAAAAGTTAGTTTCTTCTTTAAAGTATATTTTGGAAAGATGATCATGAGGGGTTTTTTTGTGGGAACTTGAATAGATAAAAGATTGTGTGTAAATTGAAAAGAAGAAAGATTATCATGTTCTTAGTTTTTCTGGTCAGTAAAAAGTGAACATATGTTTTTAAGTTTAAGTTTATTGAAAAACTATTTGAGGAGTTTTGAGATGTTATTACGAAATAAAAATAATATTTTGTCATATTCATACAACATTCTTCATTGTAATCATTGAAAACCATTATTGTCTTCTATTGAAATCTAGAGTTCCAAAATCTGCACTCCTAGGGTTCTGATAGGATGTTATAATTGTAATGCTTTAAAAGAAGTTGGTGCTTCTTGAAATAGGTGTTCCTAAATCGGTAAAGGAGTTGATGCTCCTATTGAAGTCGGTTCTCTTTTGAATGAATAAAAAGATCAATCTACAAGTGGTTTTTTATACCCCAAGAGAGGCTTTCCACTTAGGAAAATATCGTATTGTGTGATGAAATTTGTGCATTTTATTTTTCAGTTCATGTGGATAAATGTTTATGTTTCTTACATTGACATGGTTAAGTAAAGTCTTTGTGATCTGTCATTTTGTTGTGAAAGTTCGTTGACCTGTCCATGTTCACTCTACAATTAAAAGGTTACATAAAATTGTTTCAAGGTCTTAGTTCATGTTGTGAGTCAAGTGAAAATTTTATAATACTTTGATTACTTCATCTTACAACAGAGCATCATATCGATGTCATGTTGCTCGTTGAGGCACCAAAACCTACCTCCTTGGCCTCCTTTGGCTTGCCCATGAGCCCAAACTGGCCACACTTGAATTTATTTTGTTACTCACATGTCTCGATGTAATTTGAATTTAATTATCAATATAATAGATGACGTTATTTTATTTTGACATGGTATATCTATATGTTTATCAAACTAACCAAATATTTAAAATTTTATGAGAAATTAGATCAATTTTGCAAGTGCTCCAGGTGTAAGAAAAGGTGGATCTAGTAAGGTTCCTATTTTGACTAGTTAAAGGTTGGGACACTTTTTTTACTCCACCTAATTAACAGTTTATTTTTTAGTAATGCATCACTAGTGTGAGCTTCTTCACCTCTTCGATTGGTCATTTAATACTCTTATTAATTTGTGAACATTCTTGAATTCAACCATAAGATGAATCAAAAGACAATAAAAGAAAAATAATAGATAACCAATTTAAACCTATCCCTTACAATTTGGGAACAAAACAAACAAATAAAAGAATGAAACGTAAGAAAATAATTTAAAAGAGAATGTACATTAAAAATAAAGGAAAATGAGAGAGAAAAAGAAAAGAGAAAAACAATTTAAGAGAGAAAAAAAAAATAAGAAAAAGAAATAAATCATGAGAAGGAAGAAATCATGGCTTTTCATAAGAGCAGGATGGTTATTTTCATTTCATAATTCCAAAAATAGCCATTATTTATGAGGAGAGGGGAACATAAATTATGGCAAATCTATGTCATTGTGAAGGTATGAAATCCATTCTTCGAAGGCATATAAAATATCATAAGTATGGGTAAAATGGATACACAACTCACCATGAAATCTATACGACCCATCTTGGAAATACATGTTGCTAAAAAGGTAAAAGATAGAGGTATGAGAGGAAGAAGGTAAAAGGAGGAGCAACAAAGGTGTTAAGGGATAATCAAATTCATGGGTAGCCCAAACATAATAGAGCTATTCCCATAAAAGTTGCAAATGCCTTACAAATTTCTCTTTTTTTTGTTGAGTTTAGAAAATATTTGTGTTTGTATTCTTCCTTTAAAATTAACTGGTATTAGCTTAAGGGTTAGTTGTAAGATGAACTATGTCAATATGAAAATAATTTATCTAGATTCTTTAACATTTGTACTTCATCTATGATTTAAACTATAAATGAAACACAATAAAAAATAGATCTAGACCCCAATGTTGCCTCTAAAAAATATAAATACCAATCAAAATGTTAAATCCTCAATAGGTTTGTTGCATATGATAAATTTATAAGAGGTGTAGTTTATGAGTCTAGTTATTCTTGAGATTTCTATATGTAGTTCAAAATCCAAGATGCATATAAAAAATGTTAGTGTTCAATATTCACCATAAGTATAATGGTTCAAAACACTCACAAGATTTATAAATTTATTATATTTCCATTTAAATATTATGACTTGTGTGTATGATAAAAATCCTTTACAACATAAAAAAGCAAAACTAAATCTCAAGAGCATAATCTCATCCTTGATATAGATTTATAAAGAAACTATCAAATGAAGAATTTGTGGCCTACATATATAGTATTCTCATAGATATGGGAAATTACCTGTATTAAAAAGTAAGAATCATCATTTTTTCACATATTTAAGGTTAATTATAGACTTTCATAAAATATTATTTCATTAATATCTTTCCTTTATTCTTCTCACCAAGGGTATGGCCTTGAAACTAGTAGAAGGCCATTATTTCTCTTTTATTATTTTAGTCCATATATGATGAATAAACCTTCTCAATATATACAATAGTGGGAGTCTTCCTTTGTTACTAAGGAGACTTCTACCCTCAACTTGAATGAATTTTATTCAAGACCAACATAAGGGTTGGGGTGTAGACATATCCTTATATCATTTTCACGACCCTATAACCCTACCACTAGAGGAGGAAGATTTCTCATTATTAAATCAAGAGGAACTTGTCACATTGACAATGATTAAAAACTAAGGAATCAATATACTTAAGAGTTTAAAAAAAATTGAGGGAAAATTGTATTATATTCATTATAAAAAATATTTGTTAGGATGAATAACACCATTGACACCTTGAAACCACAATACCACCCACCATAGGTGGGTTCTTGTATTTACAAATGAACTAAATATAAAAAATGAGTAGTTCTAGTGAAGTCCATGATAAATTTATGTTTGTGTAGGCATTAAAATTATCATTATTGATATCATATACCTGCTCTTGATTTACTAACATCATTTCTCCCTGAATCACTTCTTTACTAACCAATTAATTGAATAATCCATTTAATTAATTCATCAATTTTTTATTTGATTAAATCATCTTCTTTTGATTAAATAAATCAATTTTATTTAATTAATCCTAACATTCCTCTTTTTAAATAAATCATTTTATTTAACAAATTCGTCCCCTTTAAATTGAATAAATTAACCTTTATTTTATTTAAATTATAATGTCATCTCTTTTAATTGAATAAATTGAACTTTATTTAATTAAAGCTTATATCTCAAATTCCTCTCATTTTATTTTAAATAAATCTAAATATCTAAATAAAATATCAAATCCAACTAACTTCCACCTAATTTAATTAAATCCTCATTAACTCCTAACACTAATCCTATTTTCCTAACACTAATCTAGCATCTCTTTGGAATATTCCCTCAATTTTAAATCTCCCTTCCAAAAGAACTAGTCCTCCAACATGAAATTTATGGCTCTTACATGTCATTTTTCTTGAGCCAAGTGGCATTACCTCCTCTTTCACATCTTCTTGCACAAGTCATGTTTCAAAATTCAAATCTCCACCTAATTGCATTAATTTGCACATTGATCAAAATGTGCTCTACCTCTCTATTGATACCAAGAGCTTACCAACTTGCTGACTTATTGATCTAGACTTGAGACTTTGACGATTGAGCATTTACTTTTAAACTTGCTAGACTTGCTTCCAACTGACTTACCAAAGGGTTAAAATGATGATTGATTTATTAGTTCAATGATGATTATTTTGGGTGAGAGCGAGATGAGACAGATGCACCATTTTAGGTTTTTTCGAGCTTTTTAGATGTTTTTGGATTGTTCATTTTTTGAATGTTTTTGGATATATATATTTTTTTAATGGTTTTAGATTTTGATATGTTTTAGATTTTTTTGAATGTTTTTGGATTTTTGATATGTTTTAGATTTTTTTGGGATGTTTTGGATTTTTTTGGATATGGATATGTGATGATATTAGTGATTTTCTTTGGGATTTTTTTGAAAACCAAGTTAGGTTTGATTCATCAAATTGATGGATTTGTCGATGATAACACTTTTGAGGATACACAACAAAGCAAGGATAGTGTTTAAGCAACACGAGGATGATGATGAATTCATGTTGATAACATTGTTGAGGATACACAACAATGCAAGGATAGTGTTAAGAAACACAAGGATTGGTAAGGATATCCCGAGATGATGATGAATTGATTCGATTTTGATTGATCAATAGTTTGAAGCTTGATTTGGAACAAAGTTGTTTTGATGATTTGATGTGACGCTGAAGTACAAATTAGATGTGATTGATATTGATTTTTTTGCATTGATGTTCAATGAAAGATAAAGCTTGATACGGAACATCTTCTTTTCAAAATATGCCATGGGCTAGTGATTTGGATTGGTGCTCACAAATTATTGACTAATTTGATTTCACATTTTCCAATGTTTTGATCACCACATAAGTTAGAGGATATAGATCAAGATTCATTCCCGAAGCAAGATGTAAATATTTGCCCCTAGTGTTTAGCAATGTTTGAAATGCCATGGATGGATGCTTGGATAGATGTATGGATGGATGGATATGGTAAGCATGCAAAGCATACCAAGTATTATCTTGCAATAAGATAAGGTGTTTAAATAGAGGTTGCTCATTTGGATAGTGCTACATGACTCAGATAATGTTGGATTGGATAGGATAAATGAAAATGACCCATGTTAAGATGTTTACAATAAACAAGAGTAAAGTGTGCACCAAACTTTTATCAAGATCAAAATAATTTGGATTATGGATATAGATGGATGAAAATGGATTGGATAAATGGTTTATGGATGAATGGTTTTATTATTGATAAAATAGATGGAATGTTGGATTTATTATATTTGGGATGAGATGCTTCCAAATGAACTGGTGCACGCAAATTCTCGATTCTACACATGGCACATTTTTTCCAAGTTTTCATCATGGTACCTTTCCAAAGTACCACCGAAGTGGTTTTCACTAGAGGAAGATTTTTTTAGCTTTATTGTTTTCAATCCTTTTTCTATTTATTTTTTTGGAGTTTTATTATTTTTGATTTTATTAATTTTTTTTAAAGATCTTAAGTTCATGTCGAACCAACAGGTGGTTTCGATGTAAATGCTTCTATCATAATGTGCCACCAATGTCCTACTTGAATAAGCTTATTTTCTAAGATACATGCACTTGAAAGAAAATTTTGAGATTCCTGATCTACTTTGTTGACACCGAAGTTAACTTTGTCTTTGTGCGCACATCACGATAGAGTGCCTTTTGAATCCTTATGATGAATGGTTGTTTCCAACACATGGTCAATGTGAGATTTGGATATTATGTGTTGAGGCATGGATGGTGGAGTTTGTTTAATAATACAAAATGGATTGGTTAAGAATTTGAAACCTTTGACTCTCCAAACCTGGGAAGATGAGCAATGATGAATGGATACAAAATTGTGCATGAAATTAGGACCAACTGCTTGATATACTATGTACATCATTTGGGAAGATTAATTTTTCCTTTTTGGACATCTTTGATGGATACTTTTCCCTTTTTCATTTTTCCCCATAATTTCTTTGATTGATGGAGTTTGATAGGGGTAGTTTTTCCTTGTATTTCTTAGTACCCATGTGTATTTGATTTGTCCATTATGCTTCTCAGATTATTTTTCTTTAATAAGATTCTTTGTGCTTTGATTCAAATCTTTATTTTGATGTTGATCCCAATTCATGGATGGGGTGATGGGTGGATGAAGATTCATGACGTGGTGCATTGTAGTATTGACATTGGTTTCTTCATAAAGATTCTTCATGCTCCCTATGTTGACATTTTCTTGAGATGGAGTTGCCCTTATTTTTATAGAGGTATCACTGATATGTTTATATCCCTTTATTGTTGAATAAAAAAGACCTTGATACTTATGGTTGGCAATAATCTGCACTGTTCTAGGATACCCTGTTCATGTAGGCCTAGTCCTCTGCCTTGACAATTCATCTATTAAAACATTTTATTTACAATAGGATATGATTTACCTTAGAAAAAAGGTGGTAATCCTCCTCTCCTCTATGGTGGATCTTCAAAGGTGATAGCTTTTTCATTGATAAAATAACTTTCCCTTAAAAAGGTAAGAGATCCGACTTTATAAGTATTAGAATCCTCCATCTATGAGATAACCTCCTAATTGATATCTTTGGCTTGATCTTTTGAAATATATATTTTTAATGCTTCTTCAAGAGGTATTTAAGATTCACTATCTACATTAGAGTCTTTCTCATGATCCATTTTTTATATGGCTTCACAAGATTTTTTTGATTCACCACTTTTGTAGGAGCCTTCTTCATGACCCATTCATGATATGTCTCTAGATGTTTCTTTCTCTTGAAAATTTTCACAAATTTTAAGAGTAGGAGAATCTTGTTCCTTGGTAATGATGTCAAGAGTATGGGAATCTTTCTTTGAATAAAGATCATCTACGTGTTCATCAAAAGAATTCATCTCATGGGTTGATGGAGGAGTATGTGCTATATGGATATGGTCATAATTTGTGACATCTTGTATAGATAGGAGAGTTCCCATTAGATCATTACATAGTATCTTGGAGATACAAATTCTTGATCTTGATTAATTTTGAAATTGCTTTAAACATGCTTTGTATCAAGTTCTTGACATGGGTCAATTACAAAGGATGGATTGCTTACAAAATATTCTTGCATATCATCATTAGGTATGGGAAGTGGCTAAATATCCTCTTGATCTTTGAGTGGATTTTGATCAAGTATTGAGTTGAGGATCTCTTTAGTATCTATGACCATTATTTCAAAGGATGTCAATATGTCTTGGGAAGGACCATTGCTAGACCTTGATAGAAGATGTTGATCATGCTTTGGAATACGTTCTTGAGATATGCCCTCTAATTCATTAGGTGATGTAGAGACATTGTCAACATGATCATTGGTGCATAGATTGTGGATTATGTCAATGGGTCACATAATGTTAACACATCTTGAAATAGATCACTTAAAAGTGGCTCTTGATGAATGTTGATTTGATCAATTGATGGGGTAGACATATCTTCCAAATTCTCATTGATGGATTGATTTCAATCATTGTCCTCAGCAGTTGTGGTGGAGATATTGTCAAAATTTTCAGCCATAAGATCAAATGATGTTGACTTTTCTTGAATTGGATCATTATTGGGTTTCGTTGGTGGGTTTTGATCATGATTGAAAAATGACTCTTGATATATGTTTATTTGATCGTCGGAGGAGATGGAAACATCTTCAAGGTGCTCATTGATCAGTAGTTGTGACTGATCTTTGAGATGTGATGATTGATCTTTGAGATGGTGTGATTGGTTTTTTTATTGATGTTGTTGATACCCCACCTCTTGATATTGGACATATTGTTCTTGATGTGGTTGTGGACCCAGCTCAATGCTTTGATGACATGGTTCAACTAATGGAAATGTGTATTGATTTTATGGTGGAGATGTCTCTTGGTGATATGAATCAATGAGTTTCTTGAGTGTAGAAATTTTATTTCATAAGATTTGATCTTTACATTCTTGATATCATTGATTTGGTTGTTGACCAAGCATATCTGAAATGTATACTTGTGGTGTTTGCATGGAAGTATGGATGGATTGATCTTGAACAATGTTCAGATTTGGTATGATGTTTAGATTTTATATTATTGGTTGATATTGAACATTGTTTTGGTTTGGAAACATATTGCTTTGATTTTGGTAACTTTGATTTTGCATGGTGTTACCTTGACTTGGATCAATACATGGATTTGTCAATATATTTCTTGGATTTGAACAACATTTGTATTATTTGGAAACATATCTATCCCAAAGTTTACCAAGTATGGATTTGAAATGTTCATGTTTGGTAAACTTGTATTTGGCATGTATGGATTTGGTGGGATAATGTTGTTTGGAAGACTCATCCCTTGATTGTCTTGTTGATAGATTTGTAAGTTTTTGCTTTGATTTAAATATACCATATGGAAAGGTGGTCAAAAATTTAGATTGGGAAAATGCACATTTGTATCGTTGAGATTTGGAGGAGATAATGATACCATGTATGGATTGCATAAATGTGAGTTTCGATAATCAATTGGAATTGTGAGATTTGGATAGTTTGTTTGACTTGAACTACTCATGATGGATGAATTAAGTTTATATTCCATGTTCCTCTTTTATTTTTACATCATTGCAAAAGTGAACCGCTAAGGTGTTTAGGACCAATGATGAGATGAAATATGAAAGGGTGAAATGGATAGACTACACACCATAAAATCTAGATGACCCATCTTGGAAATATATGTTGTTAGAAAGGTAAACTATAGAGGTATGAGAGGAAGGAGGTAAGAGCAGGAGCAAAAAAAGGTGTTAAGGGAGAATTAGAGGTACGGGAAGCCCAAACTAATAAAGTTATGCCCATACAAGTTGCAAATGCATTACAAATTCCTCTTTTATTGTTGATTTATAAAATATTTGTGTTCTTATTATTCCTTTAAAATTATTTGGCATTAGCTTAAGGGTTGTTTCTAAGATAAACTATGTCCATATGAAAATAATTTATTCAAATTCTTTAACATTTGCACTGGACATTTATTCTTTAAATTATAAATGAAACAAAATAAAAATAGACCTATAACCCAATGTTGCACTTGAATAATGTAACTACCAATAAAAATGTTAAATCCTCAATAGTTTTGTTGCATGTAAATAAATGTTTTCCTTAGACTTTTGAGTTGTCGATGCTCACTCTTTTTCAGCTTTAAACTGATTCATGCTCAAATAAACAATGTTGCTCCGAAAGCACGTAATACACATGTCAGCTGAGAAAAGTTTATCTCTAAATCCATTCTCATGATACTAAAAGTCCCCATATGTTCGACACATCATCTTTTTCTTAAGGTAGTTTGTTTGCTTTGCATAGAGATCTTTTTGGATGGAGCTTGTTAGAAAAGGACATGTACTTTTCTTTTGGAGTAGAGCTTTCAAGTCAGTGCCATCAACCAAAGTATTGATGAATTGTATTTTTCCAAGACACACTTTTACAATTTGATCATTCTCTTGATAGTTATCTTTACTAAAATATCTAAGGAGCCATTAATATTGTAGTATTCACCAATTTATTTTACAAGAACATCCAACAAGCACATCAGATAAAAAGATAATGATCATTGCCCCATTCCTTTCTCTCTAAACCTGTTTTGTTTAGGCATCATCGAGAGGTCCTTGGAATGAGCGCAAAATAAGATAAGTCAAAAACACCAAGATAAAGTAAATAAACAAGCTAATGTTCTTCGTATCGCTAGCCAGGGTAAACTAATGTGGGGTACCTGATGCTTATGTCCATCGTGGGAAAGCTTCATCCTAGGACATGTAGTGATCAGGGTTTTGGTAGGACTGATTGGGTGATAAGCTATTGATACTCCGAGTTGACCAACTTGTTGACTTACGGATCTAGACTTGAGACTCTGACGATTAGGCGTTCACTTTAGAAACTGCTAAACTTGCTTCTAACTAACTCACCAAAGGGTGAAAATGACGATGATTTATTATGAGTGATGACAATCACGGGTGAAAGCGAGATGAAATGGATGCACCATTTTGGTTTTTTCAAATGTTTTGAGGCTGTTTTTGGAATTTTCACATTTTTCAATGTTTTTTGGTATTTTCAAGATTTTATGAATGTTTTTGGATTTTTCAAGATTTTACAACGAACAGACTAACTTAAAGACCTATCCTAGGGGTCTCGGGAGCTGATCCATAGATTAGCCTTGCCTACGTTATATACGCAGAGACCACGTAGTTCGACTGGTGTTGGACTGACTTGATGATAATATGGACAAATGGATTGCCATTTTATTGCCTAAAGGACTGACTTAAGATGCAGACTAGATGGGCAAACGGATTGCCAATGCGACGGACGCCTACAGGACTGACCCAACCGTCTCGGGGGATGATCAAAGATCAGCCTTGCCTACGTTCAAGCTCAGAGACGACGTAGTTCGACAAGGTAGAAAAAACTGACAAGACTTAATGATGAAATTTTTGAAGATTTTCTGATATTTCGACATGTTTTTGGATTTTTGATGATTTTTCTGAATGTTTTTGGTTTTTTGAATGAGTTTTTTGAATGTTTTTGGAATTTTTTGATGAATTTTGAAAAAGATCACGAGAATATACACGAATCCGATCCGATGTTGCGAGAACGTGCCCCCAGTGTGGTGTGATAGACTACTTAGATAAAGGCGGGATAGACTAACCTTTGAAATGCCAAGTAGTTCCAATGGTGGAATATAGTACAGATACCAACGCAGGCTATGGTATGGATGCGAGCGGATAAGTGGAATGTGATGGAGTGGATGAGTTGTGCAGATCCTGATAGATGGGGAAGGTACTTTATTTACACTTGACGCCTGTTTGCCAGGTTTTCACCAAGGTATTTGCCCAAAGCGCCACCGAAGTGGTTTTCACTAGAGGACGATTTTTTCTCTTTACTATTTTTCAATCCTTTTCTGATTTTTTTGGATTTTTTGATCTTTTGATTTTTTTGTTGTCACCAAGATGCCTGTTTGCCAGGTTTTCATCGAGGTAACCATTTTTTCAGGACTTTTTCTGATTGTTTTTGTAATTTTCTGGTTCTATACCTTGCAATGTTTAGGCATAAAACTTTTTGAGATGAGAGCTATTCAGAGGCTCCTGCAGAGGCTCGCCTTCTGGTGTTGCTAGTTGATATGCCCCTGATGTGTAACTTGCAGTGATGATGAAAGGTCCCAGCCAGTTGGGCTCAAATTTTCCCTTTGTATCTGGATTTGGCACGTTCTTTTGGTTTTCTTTCAGCACGAGGTCACCAACTTGGAAAGTGCGTTGTCTGATCTTCTTGTTGTAGCTCCTTTTTAGGTGATTCTGGTACACTTGTAGATGATTAAGGGCATCCATGTGCCTTTCATCTAGTAATTCCAGCTCATTGAGTCTTGTGACCCTGTATTCCTCATCTATGATAAGGTTTTGCAGTGATATCCTTAGTGATGGGAGCTCGATCTCAATGGGGAGTATGGCCTCTGATCCGTAGACCAGAGAGAATGGGGTGGCGCCTGTTGGCATGCGGATGCTGGTGCGGTAGGCCCATAAGGTGGGATTTAACTGTAGATGCCAGTCACAACCAGAGTCATTGACTGTTTTCTTGAGGATTTTCAAAATGGTTTTATTTGTAGCTTCTGCTTGGCCATTGCCTTGTGGATAATATGGAGTGGAAAAGCGATGCTTGATTTTGAATTTTTCACACAAGTCACGGACATCCTGATTCTTGAAGGGCATCCCATTATCAGAGATAATGGATTGGGGGACACCGTACCGACAAATGAGGTAATTCAGGATAAACTTGGATATCTGCTTTCCGGTGATGTAGGTCATGGGAATTGCTTCGACCCACTTAGTGAAGTATTCGGTGGCGGTGATAATGAATTTATGGCCATTGGATGAGGTGGGTGATATTTTACCAATGAGATCAAGCCCCCATTGTGAAAAGGGCCAAGGTGTAACAATAGGATGCAGTTCTTGAGCTGGTGCATGAATAAGATCTCCATGCTGTTGGCATTGCAAGCATTTTCTGACAAAATTGTGTGCCTCTTTTTCCATCGTCGGCCAGTAGTAACCTGTTCTTAGCAACTTTTTAGCCAAGGTCATACCATTTGAGTGTGACCCACACGTGCCATTGTGTACCTCAGTTAGAGCAGTCAGGGCTTCCTCAGGTTTTAAACAACGTAACTGGGTTCCATCGGTACTCCTACAGAAGAGGGTCTCTCCCAGGATGATGAATTGTGAAGTTCTTTTGATGAAAGTGCGTTTTAGGTTCGGGGTGATGTCAGTGGGGAGGATTCCTAACTTTAGGTAGGTGTATATATCATGATACCAAAGATCATCGGGACCAACGAGTTCACATGTGTATTCTGACTCTGGTACCTCAAATGTGGGTACGAGAAGCTGCTCTACGAGGAATTCATGTTTCGAGACATTACGAGGGATGTCGAGTAAGGATCCAATTGTCGCCATTGCATCAGCTGCTCTGTTGTTTGTCCTTGGTATCTGCTCAAAGGTAATGTCGATGAAAGATTCCTTGAGGCTTTCTACCACCTTCTTGTATGGTGTGAGCTTATCATCCTTGGTTTGGTATTCGCCGTTGACTTGGTTGATGATAAGTTGTGAGTCGCCATAGAATTTTAGTGCCATGATTCACCATTGTGCTGCAATCTTGAGTCCTATGGTCAAATCCTCATATTCTGCTATATTGTTCGTACAAGGGAATGCCACCTTGTATGATCTAGGTATGCAGTCTCCTTGCGGCGTGATGAAAAACACACCAGCTCCTGACCCATGTTGTGTGTGAGAGCCATCCAAGTATAGCTTCCAGTGGTCTGTTGCATCAAGGTTAAAAAGGGACTCATCTGGGAATTCTGATATGAGTGGATTATCTGTGTAGAGGGGAGCTTCTGCTAGCTGATCCGCAATGACTTGTCCTTTTATGGCTTTTCATTCTACATACTCGATATCATGTTCAGATAATATCATTACCCACTTAGCCATTCTACCTGTAAGTGCTGCTTTTGTCAATAGGTACTTTAGAGGGTCTATTTTGGCAATCAACTTGATTTGGTGCGCTAGCATGTAGTGTCTGAATTTCTGAGCCGCAAATACCAATGCTAGGCAAGCTTTCTCTATTGACGTGTAATTGAGCTCATGTCCCACCATTGTTCTACTGATGTAGTAGATAGCCCGCTCGGTTCCCTTTTCATCATGTTGGGCTAAAAGGGCCCCCAGGGCGGCTGTTGTTGCAGAGATATATAGGATTAGTGATTTCCCCACAATTGGTGGCATCAATACAGGTGGTGTAAGTAGATATTCTTTTATTTTGTTGAATGCTTGCTCGCATTTGTCATCCCATCTGAAAGCTACTCCCTTGTGAAGTAGGTGTGAATAGGCAATCTGTTTATCTGCCAATTGTGCTATGAATCTTCGGATGGACTGGAGTCTTCCTTGCAATCCTCTTAGTTGTTTCAACGTTCTTGGTGCTTTCATTTCAAGGATTGCTTTTACCTTTGTAGGGTCTACCTCTATCCCTCTCATTGAAACTATGTATCCTAGCAGCTTCCCTGATTGCACCCCAAAGACACACTTCTTCGGGTTGAGTCTAACCTTATATTGTTCGAGCCTGTCAAAGATAGCACTTAGAGTTGCTATATGGTCTTGTCTCTTCTTTGATTTAGCAAGTATGTCATCTACATAATCTTCGACTGTTTTGTGGATCATGTCGTGGAAGATTAATGTCATGGCTCTTTGATAGGTAGCTCCTGCATTCTTCAACCCAAATGGCATTACATTCCAGCAGTAGGTGCCCCATGGACATGTGAATGCTGTCTTGTGTTGGTCTTCTTTTGCGATCAATATCTGATTGTACCCCGAGAAACCATCCATTAGGGAAAGCATCTCATGTCCGGCCGTCATATCCACTATCATGTCAATGTTGGGTAGTGGAAAGTCATCCTTGGGACATGCTTTGTTTAGGTCTCTGAAATCAGTGCAGATGCGGATGCCCCCTTTCGTTTTGAGACTGGTACGAGGTTAGATACCCATTCTGGATAGTCAATCGGGCATATGAAGCCAACATCCAGAAGTTTCTGTAGCTCAATCTTTACAAGCAAGGCTATTTGTGGGTGCATCTTCCTTAGCTTCTGTCTGACTGGTTTTGCTCCGGGGTGAATGGCCAAATGATGCACTACTACTTCAGGATCCAGGCCTGGCATGTCTGCATAGGTCCACGCAAAATTTACCTTTCTCTCCTTTAGGAAAGCTGCCAGTAGTTTTTGTTCTTCTTCTAGGAGGGATTCTGCATAGAAGGTAATTTGTGGTTCTGATTCTGTTCCTAAGTTGACCGGGTTGCACTGTTCTACCAATATTGTTGACTTCTCCTGGTGTAGAGCAGTAGGGGGAGATTGAATCCTTCATCCTCTGGCACCTCAGAGAGGTTTTCGCCATTGGATGCGTCCTTTATTTTTACTATTTTATGGTTAGAGAGTGTCACAGTGTGGTTTTCACTCAATAACTCTGAGCTTATTCTTTTTCTTTTGCGACTGAAAGACTCAATTGTCTCCCCATAGTATGCTTGTGTGTCTAGAGTGATATCAAATCCTGCCTTGTGATCTCCACATGGAACAGTATCCCTTAGTCCCATGAATTCAGAGAGAGCCTCATCGTTTTCGAATGAGTCTAGAATCGGCGGTCCCCGTTGGTCGTGATCGATGAGTTGGGGGTATACTAAGTGGATTTGGTGGGTTTGTTGGATTGGCTCAGCGGGTGAGACACTAATCATCAATAAGGTGGAATCTTCAAAGAGCCTAGGTAAGCCACCTATGGTGTCATCGTCGTCACTGCTACTACAAATGTCAGTTATGTCAAATGTGAAGTTATCGAGAGGTAGGCCTATGGACACGGGTAATCTAAGGTTAGTTGCTGAGACCCGAGGAGAGGACCTGACTACCCTATTAGGAACACTTCTACCACGCACAGTTATACTCGGAGGGGTATAGCCGAGGCCAAGGTTCTGCGTTCTTCTTTCTACAATGATGGGCTCCAACCGTCCATCACTATTTCTTCCTAGGCTTTCATTTGTGTTATAGCCCATGCCGAACATCATTTGTAACCCTCTATTTGTTTCCTCCATGGGTAGGGTGGGAGTGGGTCTTTCATCTTGGTACAAAGTGTTTGTGATGTCCTCCTCATCCACATTTTCCTGACTGAGATCCCCCCAATTGTGGAATCCAGAGGGTTCTGTTCTAGTGCGGACAGGTGTTTGAGTCAATTGTGGTTGCCCATGTGATCTAGGAGATTGTGGTAACTCTCCTACAACAAAAGCATTTCTCTTCATTCTATAATCACCACATCCATTGTCCTGTATCATGTTCTTGATCTCGGATATGTCGGGGATGGCGGGTGTCTTTGTCGTAGAAGTGGAGGCGAGATTAGCCAGGTCTATGTATGAAGTGGATGGGCCTTCATCATTTTTAGGTACTTGAGGGATTTTGTGAAACTTGGCTTCCAAGTTTTTGCAATAGGCGAAGGGTTCGGGATCCCCATATATGGTAACCTCCTCGTTTTGATATGAGAACTTAATGCACTGATGATAGGTTGAGGCCACTGCCTTCATTCCGTGTATCCATGGGCGTCCCAGGAGGATGTTGTATGGCAAATCAAGGTCAAGAACTTGACAAGTTGTTTCCATGGTTGCTGGCCCCACTTGGATGGGGATCTTGATAGTGCCCTGAGACACTCTTTCTTGGTCATCATATGCTCTTATGGTGATACTTTTGTTTTTATTGATGGAATCCTCGGCGAATCCCAATTTCTTTATAAGTTTCAGAGAACAAATATTAAGACCTGCACCACCATCTACCAAGGACTCGCTTGACTTTCTTTTTATGAACTAGGATTTGGAGGTGAAGTGCCCGGTTATGAGATGGCTGCGGGGGGAAATCTTGGTCCGAAAATGTGATGAGATTCGGGGTAACGATGTTACCTACCATAGCCTGAAATTGCTCTGTGTCAAGGGTAGCAGCGACGGTAGAGGCAGCTAGTGCTTCATCCAGGATCTGTCGATGAGCGGCGGAGATTTTTAGTAATTCCATTATGGATATTTGTGTGGGTGTTCTCTTCAGTTGGTCAATTACATTGTAATCATAGGGGACGACCTTTGTGTTGGTAATGGGGGTCTTAGCAGGTGCCCCGGTAATGGTAACTTTTCCGCCTTGTGTGGTGACTCCACAGTCATTGTTGGTTCCCTTGATATTTATGACAGTGACCAACTCATCGACACATCCGACTATCTCCTCGTATACTAGATTGGCACTAGCATACTTTTGTTTACCCTTATTATTCCCTTGGTTATTTCCTTGATTATGATTCGGCATCGGATTCGTGTAGATTTTTAGGTCTTGGTTTCCGGCCGGCTGCTCGATGTTGATGACTTTATCCTCGATGAGGTTTTGGATGATATTCTTGAGTCTCATGCAGTTGGCGGTGGTGTGTCCTTTAACTTTGTGGAAGTCACACAGGAGATTCTCGTTGTACCACGGCGGTTTGGTCATGGGCTCTGTGTATTGTTTGGAGTTAGAAATTTTAATTAGGTTTTCTTTGACCAATTTCTTCATGACAGACTCAATCGATTCGCCGAGGGATGTGAACTTCCTCTTGGGGGGAAACTTGTTGTGGGGAGGTGGTCCTCCTTGATTACCCACATTGTTGACTTGGCTAGTGGAAGGTGGTTGTGACTGTGCTACTACCGCATTAGCCTGCATATTGTTGTGGTTATGAGTTTGCGGATGATGATGATTTTGGGTATTTTGCTTAGGATCACTGATGACTACCTTAGCATCAACCACGCCGTCGTTCGTGATATTTTTGTTCCTCGACCATGTTCGAGGTTTATCATTGTAGTTGTTGGATGGGCGGTTATCCTGCGGTGGAGTGAATGTAGGTGCGCCTCCTCGCGCAGTAAGGGCTCTTTCGATGTTAAGCGCCTTTGGAATTAGTTGATCATAAGATGTGATGCACTGCATTTTTAGGTAGAATGCCAGGTTTTCATCTAAGTTGGCTATGATGGTGCAAACTTGTTGTTCCTCTGGCATGGCCCACTTGCTCTGATTGGCCTTGGATTGCCATCTTTGCAAGAAGGATGCAAATAACTCTCCTCTTCTTTGTTTGAGTGTAGATAGTTCTTTTAAACTGACATCCGCACCCATATTAAAAGCGTAATTTTTAAGGAAAGCCTCCACAATTTCCTCGAATGTTTTAATGCCCGTGGGTAGACGAGAAAACCATTCCATAGCTGGACCAGTCAGGCTTCGGGGGAAGAGCCGCATTAGATACGTGTCATCATATGCGACTTCCATGCAGTGCACTTGAAATTCCCTGACGTGGTTTTTAGGGTTGCCCGTTCCATTGTACTTATCAAATTTGGGGATCTCGAATCCCTTTGGAAACAATACCATGGTGAGACTTCTATCGAATGGATAAGGGCACAAGTTGCCTGGTGTCCTTGTGGTTTTTCCTGCTTGCAAGTCCAACACCTGCTGCGAAAGCAATTTGATCTGTGTTACAACATCCTTGCTTGGGTCGGGGGGCGGGATGAATGAGTGGTGAGGTGTTGGAGGTGTTTGATGGGTGGGGAGCGTACTGGTCGGCATTTGCTGCGAGCTTGGTTGTGCATTTAGGGCTTGTTGGTAAGCTTGCATTTGTGCCAACAACGCTTGTTGTTGATCTTGCTGTTGCTGTTCCAATAGCGCTTGTTGTTGGTCCATCTGCTCTTGTTCCCATGAAGCCTGCTGTTGGTCAAGTTGTTGCTGAGCTAGTAACGCTTGTTGTTGGTCTAGCTGCTATTTTGCCAACAATGCTTGTTGTTGGTCGAGCTGCTGTTGTGCCAATAAAGCTTTTTGTTTAGCCTGGTGTTGTGCCTGAAAGTCTTGCAGGGCTTGGTGGTAGGCTTGCAGGTGCATTGCTTGCAATTACGCTTGGTATTGAGCTTGTGTCTTTTGTTGGGCTTGAGCTTGAGCTTGGGCTTGAGCTTGTGCTTGCGCTTGTGCTTGTGCTTGTGCGGCTTGTGCTTGAGCTTGAGCTTGTGCTTGTGCTCGCGCAAGTGCGGCTTGTGCTTGAGCTGGAGCTTGTGCTTGCGCTTGTGTAGCTTGTGCTTGAGCTTGAGCTTGCGCTTGCGCTTGTGCGACTTGTTGTTTTTGGAGTGCCTTTTGGTGGGCAGCTTGTTGTGCGTTTTGCAACATGATGGAGAATGAATTGGCCGTGTTGTGTTTTGGCGGTGGGATTGGTGGTGGAGCAGGAATCATGCCAACTGTCGTGGCGGGTGGAGGGATTGTGGTTGTGACTGTGATTTGGGTTGTGGGCGGGGTGGTTGAGACAATTGGTCCTTGATGAGGCATGCTTTGGGAGACTTGAGGACCAATAGATGCATTAACCATGGTGACAGGAATGGTTGCGATTTGTTGTGAGGATATGGGCAAAAGAAGCGGGTTCAAAGTGGTGGTCAGATTGCTTGGATTAGCAAAATTTTTGATGGTTAAAGGTGGAAGACCTATTCCAGGAGGCGATGCAGATGTGAAAGGAAGCGGGGGAAGGGATGATGCACCACTTTGGAAAGAGAAAGGGTTGATAGCTTCTGTCGTTCCAAGCAAACCAACTTCCTCAAGCGGTGGGGGAGTTGGTATGTTCAATTGATAAGCTGGTGTGGCGTGAAATGAGGATGAACCAGCGGGATTATGAAATGTGAGTGGGATGTAAGGGTGAAATGAGTTTTCCGGAATAAATGTAGGGGTGATGATTGCTTCTTCATTAGCCACAAGGCGGTGTTCTTGCAATTCTTGGAACATGGCACTCCCCTTGTTCACAATCGGGGAGGTTGGTGTGATGATTGAGGTGATGCAAGGTACTTCTTGATTGATGTTTGACAACGGGGATGCAACTGTACTAGTGCTTGTGTTAAGGTTGGGAGGGGGCATGTCCCCTCCTATTTCTATTGAATTTATGCATTTGAACATAGCACTAACAATTTTATGGTTCTTAGGATTTTGAATCATTTCCATGATTTCCTCTGGTGTCATCCCTATGTCTTCATTTATGTCGTCCTCTTGATGACTCTCCTCTTGAAGATTTTGTGATGATAAGGGAGAGTTGCTTGGGGGATTGCTTGATCATGCTAGGTTTACTTCGATATTTAGATGACTCATGTCCATAGAAGTTGATATGTCTCTAATATTCTCCATGTCGTTCTTGTGTTGAGATCTTGTTTGGACAATAAAAATAGGGATTTGTTCGATCCTAATCCTTTAAGTCCAAAAAGAGAAGAACTAGGGTAGCTAAAAGATCAAAGATGGTGATGATGATGATGGGTTAAAACGGATGAGATGAGTGAAAGAAACCTTTGGAAATTTTTTTGAATATATGTGCTAAACTTTGAAAGGGCTTTTGATTTGATTTGAATGTGATAATTTGACTAGATACGTTAAGTCAAACAAGATTGGTTGTGAAGTTGTTTTCCCTAGGAAGTTGTGTTATCCTAAGGGAACTTGCACAAAAGTGGATGAATTGACAAAGTGTGTTATGCCAATATTTTGGAGAACTAATAGACTTTAAGAAGTTGTGTTATCTCAAAGAAAATTTGTTCAATGATTTGAGACTATGTTGGCTAAGTGTGTTAAGCCAAGATATGATGATGTTGATTTAGCCCTCTAAGTTTAGTGTGATGTTTGATTCTAGAGTTCTCAAAAAGGTTTGATGATGAAATGAGACTTTGATTTGATGGATGAATGAATGGGAATGACAACTTTGATCTTGAACCTTAACCTAGATGTGACTCTCTTTCTACAAAACCTCGGTGTTGAAGAACACGCTTGACTTCCTATGGGAGAAATGCAAATCTTTGAAACAATTCGGGATTTTGTTGACAATAAAATGCATATAATGCTGGATTGTTCCTTGAGGCTTTTCTGTAAAAGTTATAAACCAATATTTCTCTGAATTCGAAAAGTCTCTCAAGACGCTCCTCACGAGCTTTTAGACTAAGCTTCTTGAACTTTGGCTTTGGGATTTTGATCTTGCGGGAAATCATGTTAGAAAACACATGTGTAATCCAATTTGTCTCTTTATCTTGGTTAAATGAGGTTCTTTTTATCCAAGACACTTGCTTTGCTTAGGTTTTCAAACTATATGTCTAGTGTCCCATTCTCTTTCTCATCCCACAATGTCCTTTGTGTGGAAATCGAGGAAAATAGGGCAAAAGTTCCTTATGTTTATCCTTATTGGAAACAAATGATGATAGAATTTGCACACTTAGAAACCTCTAGGAATGTGATTCCTAGGGAAAGCAAGAGTGGGCAAGTTCATCAATAGGTATTTGTTCCCCACAAGGTGTTTGAAATTTCAAGGTTTTTGTGTATGTTTGTTTTCCAAATGTTTTCAAGATCAAGCAATGTGTTTTTTCCAAGCACTTTCACACTCCTAGGTTGATGAGACAATACCTTGTTGGGTTCCCACTTGGATAAATCCAGCTGCGCATATCTTGTGCGAATGGCTAAATGCTTGACCACACTGGCTCCCCTCCACGGCACTCACTTATTCGGGTCAGCCAAGCATTAGTACCCATGAATCTCCCATGGCATACTTTCCATTTCCACAACAAGACCGCATGTTATGTGGGGCGGCTTCAGAGGACATGACCTCTTGCACCAACAAGATAGATAAAGTTTTGGCCAATTTCTAAACAAGGGTTCTAATTTGGGCATTCCGTTCATGGGGGATTATCCAACGTCGGCGAGAGTCCATTGCTGTCCATCTCGTCGGAATAATCCTCGTGATATTTCCCTTTGTTCCAATATCCACACTTATATCCTGGGTGGAAGTCACTTGGCTTTAGCATGTTCCCGTTTGGGTCGTTCCCTTGGGTGATTACTTTTTCCCACAAGGCAGGCCCTCTAAGTTAAACAAAAGCGAGCTAACATATTTTTTCATTCACACAACCTTCATTGAAAAACAAAGGGGAGAACCTCCGCAATATATCGTGCTCACACTCGCATGATTTGTTCAATTTTTAGATCCCAAATTGAAGTGTGGAGGCAATCTTTTATGCAACTTAGGGTCATCAAAAAGACTTTTGATTCTCAAGATCGCCGTGAAGTGCAAGAGAAGTGCATACGCCCTTTTAAATGACACTACTTTGCAAAAAAGTTTACAAAACACAAAGTACACATGTTCAATTTTAAATTCCTCAAAGCAATTATGAGTTTGTTTTAAAAGCACCAATTGAAATGTGAAGTTGCCTTGTTCAATTTTAATCCCAAATTGAAATCTAGTAAGTGTCTAAGGTTCAATTTTAACCAACTTTGAAAAGATCAAGCCATTGATTGATTTTAAGCCCAAATTGAAAGGTGAGTTAGCTAAAAACAAAAAAAAAAGGGTAGTAAATGGAAGCTCTAAGATTGTCAAATCAAGCATTAAAAAATGCTATTTCAAGTTTCTATTTGCAAGAAAACCTCCAAGTCCACCATATTCATCTTCGTTTTCGCTCGATCACAACCTTGATGTTTCAACCTATTCTATTCTATGATGGATTGGTGCCCTCCATGAAGATGTGAGAAAGCCCTTTCCCAATCCCTTTCTAAGCCAAATGAGATAGACAATGAGTTGCTATGAGCTCAAGTTGCCTATAGTTTAGATACCTTCAAATTGTGTTGTAAAATGAGAGAAGATGCATTGATTTTATAGAAGAAGTTGAGAGAAGAGAGGCCAAGTTTAGCCAATGTGGGACTAAATCCCCTCCAATAGAATAGAGACACTTGGCATGATGGGATTGGTCAAAGCTTGTGCAAGTTTTGGCCAATGTGCCCATTCAAATTTGAAAAATGTCAATAAATGCATGTTGTTGAGGGTTTTGGGGGGAATAATCATTGTTCAAAAAAGTCAAAGATGAGAATTATTGAGGGAAAATAACTCTTTTTTAATAAATCAATAAATTGATTTAGTGATGCAAGTGGGTGGGTTAGTTAGGAGTTTGGATTTTGACTCTAGTTGAGTCAAAAGCTAGAGAATAGTAATCATGATTAGAAGTTAATTAATGTAGATTAATTAACTTAGGGGATTATAGGGATTTGACATTTGATTAAATCAGTTTGATTTATTAAATCAAATGAGAAGAACATAAGGATTAAATAATTTGATTTATTTAATGAACCTTAGGAAATTAATCAATAAACTGCTTTAATTGATTAATAGCAGAATTTGATGCACGATGTTAGAGTGAGATGTATGATGTCAATTTTGCATGTCTACATTTTGCCCCTCTTTGAAGCAATGTACTCATTGCATTGGTTCAAAGAATGATGTTGTTGGCATCAAAATTAAAAAATTCTTTGGTTTTTTCAGATGCCCCAGTGGAAAATAAGTACGTTAGTACAAGACTTAATGAGAAAAGATCATTGTGACCTAAGCAAGATCCAGGATTGGATTGTGAGTTATTAGGCTAAGCCATCTAGTAGTTTATGTTTCCAATTTTTTTTATGGGGGTCCTTTATTTTGTTGGCTATAAATAGAGGGTGGCGATTTGTTTTAAGGATTGGAAGAATTTTCTAAGCATTTTCTTTTTAGGATAGCTATAGGGATTTTTTCATTTTAGAAGTAGACAGTTACAGAGCACCAATATCTCTAGAATTTTATATTTTTAATGTTTGAAGTATCATCCAATGGGCATCTGACCTTTATTTATTTTTATCATATTTAAAGTCTGAACTATTTATAAGAGATTTCTAAAATTGCGCATGATATAGCCTTTGTTAGGTTTCTTATTTATCTTTATTTCAGGATTAAAGAATTTTGCTAAGCCTATGTTGATAGTATCAGTTGCTAATTTTTATGTTTTTAAGATTTTGTGATGAATAATTATCTTTCAAAAAATAGATTGTCTTTTAGACTTTTTCATTCTATGTAAAAATTAATATGTCTACATATTATGCTATAAAGATAAGGGTTTTACGAGAGATTTCATTTTTTTTTTAATCGGTAGATCGTTCTTATATTTGATGGACCTAAATGGGTGCTTCCCATGAGAAGATTTGAACAACTACAATGTGTTCTGATTAATCCTTTTTTGCTTGTTCTCTTCTCAACAATAAAGGGTTTGTGGCATTTTTGTCCATCATATCAGTTATAAGAAGCAATCTGACGTATTAGACATTGTAAAATCTTTGATGCATCACCTTTTTATGTTTTAAATCACATTTCTTTCTACCTCTTTCTCCAAAACACATAGAAGAGCTAGATTTCTATATAAATCTTAGAGGTATTCATTGTGACACAAATTAGTCCCCCACTCGTTGAATTTTCCATAATACTATTGGAGATGTGCAAGATTTGATGATAAAAAATGTTTTTCTATCACATCTAGTGGACAAGATTTTGAAACGTCTAATTAGAAGTCAAAATTAACTTCAGATCTAACTAAGAAAAGAGGCTAAAAATTTTATGCCCAGAATCCAAACAAGAGTATCTTCAAGAGGCCATTTCCATTTCACCGAGTTACATGATTCGACATCAAGGAGAAGAAGACTTACATGCTTTGTATCACCTCCAAGAAGTAGTTAGGTAAGGATTTCTAGCCCACCATCTAGAACCTTAGAAGCTTACTAGCATTTCAACTTAGTGCTATCAAAATAATCCATTACTGCTTTGAGGTCTAAAATGAAATCTGTCTTCTTTGTTTTGTAATATTTTCTTACAAAGTAATTTCATTTAAAATGTGTATACACTTCTCTCATGCTTCACGACGATCTTGAGAATAAAAATTCTTTCGATGATATTAGGTTGTCTAAATTATTGTCTCCACACTTCAATTTGGGCTTGTTATCAAAGAAAAATAAGTAGTGAAGCATGAGGGAAAAAGAAAATACAATTAGATACCAAAGAATACAAAGAATGATTATCCCTATCAAACTCTATTAGTGAAGAAACTATGGGGAAAAATAAAAAAGGGAAAAATACCCATCAAAGATGTCCACAAAGGGAAGGTCAAGCTTCTCAAGCAATGTACAAAGTATATCAACCTATTGGTTCTAATTCCAAGCACACTTTCATATACACCCATCATTTCTCATCTTCCCAAGTTTGGAGAGTCAAAGATTCCAAACTATCAGCCAATCCATCCCCTATTCCTAAACACACAACACCATCCACTCCTCCATGCATAATATATAATTCACACTGACCATATATTGGTAGAAACCCTTCATCATAAGGATTCAGAAGGCATTCTATTGTGATGTGTGCACAAAGATAGATTTAAATCTATATCAACAAAGTAGATCAGGAATCTCAAAAGTTGCATTCAAGTGCACGTATCTTGGAAAATAAACTTTTTCAAGGAGGATATCAATGGAACATTATGAAAAAATAATCTAAATCAACACCACTGGGTGGTTTCGCCTGAACTTAATATCTTGTAGAAAAATCAAAAAAATCATGAAAATAGTACAAATAGAAATATCCCTCGAGTAAAAACCATTATGGTGAACCTTTTGAAAAGTACCATGCTCAACACCTGGCAAACAAGCATCATGTGTCGAATTGAGCATCTACGTGTGCCAGTTCAATTGGAAGTATCTCATCCCATCCATAATAAATATAGCATTCCATCCACCTCATCCATAATAAATCCATTCATACATGAACCATTTATCCAATCCATCTTGATCTTGATAAATATTGGCACACACTTTACACTTGCTTATGGTAAACATCTTAGCATGGGTCATTTTCATTGATCCTATCCTACCCAATATTATATAAGTCATGAAGAATTATCCAAATGAGAATCCTTTATTCGAACACCTTATCTTATCACAAGATAATCCTTGGCATCATTTGTATGTTGACCATATCCATCCATCCAAGAATTCACCCATGGCCTTCCAAACATTACTAGACAATGGGGGCAAATATTTACATTTTTCTTCGGGAATAAATCTTGATCAATATATTTCAACTTATGTGGCGATCTAAATATTGAAAAACATAAAGATAAAATTGGTCAAAACATTTGTGAGAAAAAAATCCAAATCACTAGACCATGACATATTTTGACAAGATGATGTTCCTTATCAGGCTTTATCTGTTGTCAAACATAAATCCAAAAAATAAATATCAGTTGCATTTAATTTACACTTCAACGTCACATCAAATCATTAAAAGAAATATTGTTCAAAACCTAGCTTCAAAATCCTAATCAATCAAATGCAATAAATCCATCAACATCTTGGGATATCCTTCTCATGTTGCAGTTCATCATTTTTTTTATATCTTCAACTTTTAAATTGGTCAAGTTGTTAATCAAACTATGTGGTCTTTGCATATATAATGTAGGCAAGGCTAATCTTTGATCAGACCTTGACACCCCTAGGATAGGTCTTTTCGTTATGTTCTTGGTTAAAATTTCAGAAAAGACCAAAACATTTGTAAAACATCTCAAAAAAAAAATCCCCGAAACAACCTCAAAACATTACAAAATACCAAAAAAAATAAAAAAACCCAAAAAGGTGCATCCATCTCATTTCAACATCCACCCGCAACAAATATCCACTGATAATAATTGATCATCACCTTCATCCTTCAGAAAAAAATTTGGAAACAACTACAACAATCAACAAATGCAAACTTCAAGTGTAAAATCAAACTCTTGATCTTTTTAGCAAACATGTCAGCAGACCTTATATCAATGGCATTTTCGAACAACAAAACAACTTTCCACCATCCACTAACATGTCCTAGGAAGCATGCTTCCTACAATGGGCATTATGTTTTGACAAAATCAAATTTGATTCTTATCCTAAACAAAATACATCCCCTTGGCTAAGATATGAAGAACACTGACTTGTTTGTGTATTTGATCTTTTCTTTTGATTTATCTTATTGTGTACATTCTAATGACCTCTTGATGATGTCTAATAAAAATATTTTAGAGAGAAAAGAATGGGGCATCAAATCATTATATTTCATTTGTTGTGCTTTTTGCATATTCTTGTAATATAACCTTGGAGAATACTTTTTTTGTTAGGTATGTGTGGAGGGTGTTTTAAATATCTTGTTGACTATTATATTTGAATTATATGCCTTAAACCATGTTTTGGCCCGAGATGTTTGAAAAATCTGAAGTACATCCTAGTGAGGTTTCCATATGTTAGGTGTGAACAAGAATACTCTTATTTGTTTGTCAAGTCAAATTCCATCACACTAAGTACATCTCCATCCTAGTTATCTATACCTTGATGCATCATTCCTATGTGTGTTATCAAACTTAAGGTAAGTAAGCCCTTTTACAGTCTCAATTCTTGTTAAGAAATACACCATTATCATTCATATCATCTTTAATAAAGTCTCATAGATCATAGACTTGTTGGACTCCTACATCTTTTAGGAATCAAGGCTTAATCCATCCATCTTATACATCTTATTCTTCTATCTCTACTACCATTTCTATCCAAATTTGTGTAATATCTCAAAATATACATGAGGCTACCCATGGTCGATGACTGTCTATACATCATCAAATTTGTCTATGTCAAATATCTGATCTTTCTAAAGAATTATCTTTTGTCATTTGACCAGTAGAACCACTCCTCTTGCATTTTATCATGATCTCGATTGAAAAATTAACATTTTTGCTCGATCTTTTGAGGGGGTAGTATAACAACATAATTCTTCTCATTGGGTCAGCAATGGGGCATCTAAAAAATTAGATTTTTTTTTACTTTTATTGCTAGTGTTATTATTTGAACCAACACAACAGGTATGCTGCTTCAAAGAGGGTAAAAATGTAGATGTTCAAATTATCCTAATTGATATCATACACCTAATCCTGATTTACAAACATCAGATCTCCTCGAATCACTTCTTTACTAAACAATTAATTGAATAATCCTTATTTAATTAATTCATGAAGTTTCCTCTTTTAATTAAATAAATCAAATCTATTTGATTAAATCATCATCTTCTTTTGATTAAATACATCAATTTTATTTAATATATCCTAACATTCATCTTTTTAAATAAATCATTCTATTTAAAAAAGTCATCTCCTTTAAATTGAATAAATAAACCTTTATTTGATTTAAATTCTAATGTCATCTCTTTCAATTGAATATATCAAAATTTATTTAATTAAATCTAATATCTCAAATTCCTCTCATTTTGATTTGAATAAATCTAAACATCTAAATCAAATGTGAAATCAAACTAACTTCCATCTAAGTTAATTAAATCCCCATTAACTCCTAACACTAATCCTCTTTTCTCTAGCTTTTGCAACTTGAACATATAAATCAATTTATTTGATTTATTAATTCTTCTATTTGCATTCAAATATGGTATCTCTTTGGAATATTCCCTCAATGTAAAATCTTCCTCCCAAAAGGACTTGTCCTCCAACATGGAATTTATGGCTCCAACATGTCCTTTTTCTTGAGCAAAGTGGCATTAACTCCTCTTTCACATCTTCCTCCACAAGCCATGTTTCAAAATTCAAATTTCCACCTAATTGTATTAAATTTTTACATTGATCAAAATGTGATCTACCTCTCTTCAATAGCATTTTGACAAGTGGCCCATTGTTATTGGTTCATCTTTAATCCCACATTTTTCATGTTTTCCATTTTCCCATCCTTCTTTCCTATAAATGGAGAGTTCTTATGTATTGATTTTGGAACCACAACTTTATGCAAAGTCATTTTCTTCATATTTTAGGAAATTCCATCCACTATTCATCTAAGTTTTCATGAAATTTCATGAATCTTAGCTAGGTTATAGTCAAATTTTCATCAAGGAGCATTATCGTCAACAATCTTCATCAAATCTTTGCAAGGAATTCAGAGAGGGCTTCTTTCCACATCAAGGAAGCACCAATTATCCCATGGAATTTTGGTTTGGGTGTCTTTAATAAGATTTTAATAACTCTCTTTTGGTTTATTTTACTTTATCTCTTGTTCTTGGAATTTGAATGAATTGCATGGGGGATGATTGTTTTAGACTTGTTTAATGAGTAACATTGGGTTGTTTAATGATGTTTGAGCAAGTCTAGACCAAGCATTCACAATATGGTAAATTTTTCAAAAAATCATTAAGGTTAGAAATAAAGAGGAAAGACCTTGATCATAGCCATAGCCTAACAAATTAATGGGCAAGTAAAAATATTAAATAAAAAAGAAAGAAAAATTAATAGATATATGGGTTGTACATACCCTCTCTATTCCTAAGAAGTGATAAATATACCACAAAATACTGGACATGATGTTGGTTTCACATTATAAGTTATCAACCATGTATATCTAGAAGGTCTACAACACTTATTTTAGTTGTACTTGTTGGTGATTTTTCCAACAAAACCTCAAAATCCTCTGAAAGGTAGCCAACCCTTATGCTTAAGAATCTTCAAGGTCAGTGGCCAATGAATGAGACATTTGATATAAAACCATTCTCCCCTGCAGTTTGGGCTCTGTGAAGCTTACTAGGGTGATCCCAATAGTGTACCTATATATACTTGTGTGTCAAAGTATCGAACACAAAGTAATAGATAATTCTCCTTTAACTGTTCAATAGACATACTACCCTAAAGGCTTGGTTGACCATAATGGTAATGCCTAATTTAAACATGAGAGATCTAATTCATTAAGTTCAACAAACATTCATACAAGTATTGAACAGTAAATTTGATTTTCACTATAGCTGCTCAAAAATTGATCCCGGGATGGTGGAGTCACCTAATCCATGAAGTTTAAAACCCATTGCAACATTCACTTTGTTATAATTGATACTAGAAACCAAACTAGGCATACTTTATTAATCCAAGCATATAGTTTTACAAACAGCTATTTATGTTAATACAATTTAATTCATTCCTTGAATGAAAATAACAACACATAACAGACATTCAAGGAAAAATGAGAATACAAATAACATAAATATTTGATTTCTTGTATTCATAATCTATGCAAAGTGTACAATGGAGACAACTAGATCAAAATATATGATCATTTACATGAAAATATAACAATGTTTTAAAAAAATTATCAATTACATGAGTCATAAAAACTTAGAAACCTACAAGAAACACTATAAATTTGAGATCCTATTACAAAAATGATACCCCATGAGACCAAGTGAACAAATCTATTGAGAAAGAAGTAGAAAATTGCACTTAAGGAAAATACAGAAACCATAAGTGGAGATTTTGAATAGACATCTGGCACATTCCTCCCCATTGATTAGTAACTTCCTCCAACACTTGAAGAATCCCCAATCTACACTTTGATTCTTGCCTTTTTATTCACTTGCCCTGCAATAGAAAATATTCCTTAGAGAAGAATATGAAACATTATGCAAAAAGGCTCACAACCAAGACTCATTGCAACACAAAGAAATACAAGAAGGTAGAAGATACATGTTACAAAGAGAATGACATATCAATACAAAAAGGAATCCACCACAAACGCTCCAACACTTTCACAACCTTGCATGAAAGGTTTCATGCAGCTTAAGCTCACTGCTTTCAAGAATCCAACACTTTAAATTTTCACTGCCCTACTCAAATTCACATCTCACACAACACTCAGATCTATCTTGCTTCTCTTTTAAACATCTCACATCAACATTGGTCTTATTTATATTAACCTCAACCTTACAAACCTTCTTCAAGGTCAGAAACTATATGTTATACCTACAAATTCAAATGAGGTTGACACCTAAAGATTCTCATAGTGGATATGAATGAAGGTGACCCATATAAATCCTTAAATACTACCGAAATAAATTCTAACAAACATACGATTTTTTTTGCAAGCCTCACACATAGTGCTAACATACAATCTAGAATAATCTTTCAACTACCTAAGATTCATTAACTCAAAACAACTAGTAAACTTTATTTACATACTGAAGCTTGAAACACACATTGTACTGTACCTAATCAAGTAAAACCTTGAATTAAGAAAGATACAAGCATAATAATAAAATTTCTAGATCTGCCCAACCAAAAGTCAAAATAGGGAAAAATGTGAAGCAAATACATTTCTTCCAAATGAAAGAAAACATCAATAAACTTGTTGATGATATTTAGCTGCTTGGCAAGAGCTTTCTTTTGGATCTGTAAACAAAAAATAAAATGAAAATAACTACATAGATGGTATGTAATTATATTTAAAACAAATAAAAGAATGTCCCATTAGCCACATGATATAAATAATAATAAATTTTTCAAAATGAGGTTGACACCTAAAGATTCTCATAGTGGATATGAATGAAGGTGACCCATATAAATCCTTAAATACTACCCAAATAAATTCTAACAAACATACAATTTTTTTTGCAAGCCTCACACATAGTGCTAACATACAATCTAGAATAATCTTTCAACTACCTAAGATTCATTAACTCAAAACAACTAGTAAACTTTATTCACATATTGAAGCTTGAAACACACATTGTACTGTACCTAATCAGGTAAAACCTTGAATTAAGAAAGATACAAGCATAATAATAAAATTTCTAGATCTGCCCGACCAAAAGTCAAAATAGGGAAAAATGTGAAGCAAATACATTTCTTCCAAATGAAAGAAAACATCAATAAACTTGTTGATGATATTTAGCTACTTGGCAAGAGCTTTCTTGTGGATCTATAATCAAAAAATAAAATGAAAATAACTACATAGATGGTATGTAATTATATTTAAAACAAATAAAAGAATGTCCCATTAGCCACATGATATAAATAATAATAAATTTTTCAAAGGCATTGTAGACATGCAAAATATGCGCATGCATCTAATCATACTTCATTTAGCATTATTTCATCTATTAACTAAACAAACCAATTTAATTAATTCACTAAGCTTATCTCTTTAATTAAATAAATCAAACTATTTAATTATCTTCTATAGTTCCTGATTTAATTAAATCATATTTATCTAATTAAATCACTCATATGCATTTTCCTCTCATTCGATTTAAAACAAATACAAAAATTTAAATCAAATGTCATATCACCTAATCTCCTATTAGATTAATCAAATCCTGATTAATTTAATCCTAATCACCTAAATGCTCTAGATTCATCCACTTGCACAATAAATTATTTAAATTGATTTATTAAAACAACTATTTTCCTCACAAGGGCATATTCCTTGGCTAAACACAATTCCCCCAAAAATCTTCAACCATATTCATTTATTGCCATTTTCAAATTTGAAATGGGCACATTAGCCAAAAATTGCACAATCATGGGCCAATCCCATTGTGACAAGTGACTCTCTCTCATTTGATGGGATTTAGTCCCACATTTCTCAATATTGGCCTCTCCTCTCTCAACTTCTCTTATAAGTTTAATACATTTTCTCTCATTTTTCATCTACAATTTGAACATCCTCATTATTGGCAACTTGAGTTCATTTAGCATCTCATTGTCTATCATCTCATTGGCTTATCAAGGGTTGGGAAAGGGCTATCTTCTACACAAAGGATAACACCAATCCACCATATAATAGATATACTTCATGTCTTCTTTGCATGCTTGGATTAGTTTTTTTCATTTATTTTGAAGAATGTTGTATTATTCTATGAAGATATTGGAGTTGTGTTAACACATTTGCAGATTTTGATGTCTACAAAATGGCACTAGAAGGAGGGTGGAATGTTACTCTCACATTTGTTTTAGGATGATCCAATTAATCTGAAAAATACATGTCTAATTTAGTTCAGCTTGTTCTATTCTTTGTTGGTAAATTTTTTGTTAAAATAAAAAATAAAAAATCTGCATTGTTAATCTTCCATATCGTTGTAGTGACACCCTTTTGATTTTTTTTATCTTTGACTAACTCTGATTCATGCATTGAATATTGGAACTCATTAAGTTTTTAAAATGAGGTAAAATTTTGGCTATTTCATTAATGAATGGAAGAGGGACGTAAGATAAATGAGCAGTTTATATAGAGGTTTTGTGATGATATGGGTGGTTAAGAGTTTTTTTTTTGGTATGATTTCAATAAAAAGTTTAGTGGTGTATAAATATTTCACTTTTTCTTCAACAACTCAAGGCCTTGATTCTCACAAGAAGAAAATCTCGCTACTTCCATATCATTTTGTTGTCTCACAAATTTTTTTCTCTTACTTATTCTTTTTTTCCAAAGGGTGTAAGGATGATTGGGGATTTGTAACAACCATCCTATGAAGATCAAATCACTCATGCTTTGTATACTCTTCTACTAGAACGTGTTATTATGCCACTTGGTCATTATGTCTTTTTCGCATTTAAAGCTTTGAATTACTTGATTAAGACTAATCAATTCATTTTTTTACAATAATATTTTATGTGATCTGGAATGGATGACGCGTAACTTTGTGATTCTAAATAGGTGATCAGGTATTTAACTATATTCTCTTTCATTGACGCTATTTTTATGACAAATAAATGATGGATTTTTGGAATATAATTAGTGCGAATAGTGGTACATGAATTATCATAAGTTTTTGGTCATTTCTTATCATTATCAACAATGCCTTTTAATCATTTTCGGTCTCCATCCCTCTATGCTTTGTTCAATTTTCCTCATGTTATTCTGCCATATCTTCCACACAACGTTCTACATAAATAGCCTGTCCACTAGTCACTCCATTTAAGAATAAACGAGAAGTGAAAATTTCAGAGGCAATCATATAACCCGTTGTCCGGTAGTCTACTTTGTTATTTAATCCTCTTTATCTTCTTCCATAAAAAATCGCTTCTTGTTATCTCCATCACCATGAGAAGACTACACTGTTGCATTCAAAAATTTTTAGATTGTCGAACACACTCAAATTTATGCTCACAGAAAACAAATGGATATAGCCTCACACCTTCGAGTCACTTTATAATTCATGTGCCTATAGCTAGAACACCTAAAAAAGATTCTTATTGCTTATCCTCATAGTTGTCTGTGATTTTAGTCTTTCCTAAATTTTTGAATGGAGGAATAGAGGCGATCTGCATTAGTTGTAAATTTTCCTGGGATTCTAATCTTTCTCTCCTCTTTAAAGAGGTATAGCAGGTGCACATTGTCTTCATCAAAACCAAATCCAGAATTTCATCTCACCTTTGTAGACATAAATTGTCATAACTGTCTGGTAATTGTTAGTTTTTTTTTTAAGTCTAAATTTAAGTTTAAGAAACTTCTTTTTCGAATAGATGTTTCCACTTCCTATTTAGAAACATCTAGTTCGAATAGAAGCTTCTAGTATCTCATTCGAAAGCTTTCCCTCTTTTATAAATATGTCATTATTGATCTCTCATTTGTATTATTGAGAAAATGAATTAATTTTCTGAGAAGAAGAATTAATTGCTGAATCGAAGCTTCTGATGTAAAGAGATTTTCTGAGATAATAAAAGCTATTGATCCTTGCTCCATAGTTTTTCCTCCACATTGGAGGTTTTCTACGTAATCTTTGTGTTCTTCACAATATTTTATTTTGCTGTCTATTTTATTTACTGTGTTTATTTTTATTGCTGCTTTCTTTACTTTGATTATGGCTTAAATTTCATAACAACTGGTATCAGAGTGCCAGTTTGCTGGAAGATTTGGTGTGTGTAGGTTTTTTTTTTTCTTTCATTGAGTAGCATGGAGGTCACAACAAGTGACATGGAGAAGTTAAATGGGGCTAATTTTGCCTTATGGAAATCCCAAATGGAGGATATATTAATTCTGAAAGATCAGTACAATCTCAAAATGAAGGAGGGTGCTTCAGTAACAGAACATTTAAATGAGTTCAACATAATTACTAGTCAGCTTGCCTTTGTTAAAATCACTTTGGATGATGAGATTAGAGCCATTTTATTAATGTGTTCAATGCCGGATAGCTGGGAGAATTTGATCGTAGCTATTAGCATTTCGGCACCTGGAGGAACTCTAAAGTTTGATGATGTCAGTAGCAATTTAATGAATGAGGAGCTACGACATAAATCAATGACAGAGAACCAGGGAGGAGAAGCCTTAGCCCTAGCTGATCGTGGTAGAAAATTTGATCGGAACCGACAAGGGCATTCGAAGTCAAGAGGAAGATCAAAATCAAGAAGAGGCAAAATCACCTATTATCATTGCAGCGAATCGGGACACATGAAAAGAGAATGTCGAATTTGGAAGCAAGAACAAAAGGAACAAAAACTAGCAAGTGCAAATGAAGAAACTACAGCTGTTGCATCAGATGGTGAGGTATTAATTACTGTTTCATATGAGGATGCATGTCTTTATACTTCTAATCATGATATTGATTGGATTTTAGATTCTGGAGCCTCCTACCATGCTACCCCAAGCAGAGAAAATTTTATTTCTTATAAATCTGGTAATTTGGGTAAGGTTCGCTTGGGTAATAATAATTTATGTAGTATTGAGGGAGTGGGAGATGTTTTAATAAAAATAGAAGATGGCTGTAGTTTATTGCTTAAACAGGTTAGACATATACCAGAGCTTCGAATGAATTTAGTTTCAGCTGGAAAGCTAGATGATGAAGGCTGCCATATAGTATTTGGCAAGGGATGTTGGAAAATTGTAAAAGGTTCGTTGGTTGTTGCAAAGGGGTAGAAAATAGGCACTCTTTATACATTAAAATCGAAGCTGCAAAAGTCAGATATTGCTATTATTGCAGAGGAGCCTGCAATAGATTTGTGACACAAAAGACTTGGATACATGACAGAAAGAGGTCTGAAAATACTTGCTAAGCAAAAGCTTTTGCCAGGAATAAAAGGTACAAAATTTAAATTTTGTGAACATTGTATAATGGGTAGACAAAAAAGAGTGTCATTCTTAAGGAATAATTCAACAAGGGATACTGAAATATTAGATTTGGTGCATTCTGATGTTTGTGGCCCAATTAATATAAAATCACTGGGAGGGGCTGCTTATTTCGTTACTTTTATTGATGATGCATCAAAAAAGGTGTGGGCTTTCCCTATTAAAAGTAAGGATCAAGTTTTAGATGTTTTTCAAAAATTTCATATGGCTGTTGAAAGGAAAACTAACAAGCTTCTGAGATGTATTAGAACAGATAATGGTGGGGAGTATTGCTCCAAAGCCTTCGAAGAATATTGTAGTAAATATGGGATAAAGCATGTCAAAATAGTTCCTCTCACTCCACAACAAAATGGGACAGCTAAGAGAATGAATCGGACAATAATGGAGAAGGTGAGAAGTATGCTTTCAAATTCTGGTTTGCCTAAACATTTTTGGGCATAGGCTGTTCGTACTGCTTGTTACTTAATAAATCGCTCTCCCACAACTTCATTAGATGGAGGCATTCCCGAAAAGGTATGGACCGGTAAGGAGTTATATTATTCTCATTTAAAAGTTTTCGGTTGTGAAGCTTATGTGCACATTCCTAAAGAACAGAGGTCCAAGTTGGATGAAAAATCATTGAAATGTATTTTCTTAGGATATGCTGACAATGAGCTAGGTTATTGGTTGTGGGATCCTCTAAAAAGAAAAATTATCAGAAGTAGGGATGTTATTTTTAATGAAGGAAAAATGTTTTAAAATATTAACAAATGTGTGAAGATGCAGAAATTTGTTGAAATTAAAGGACAGCAAGAGGAGCAACTTGAAAATCTGCCACCATTGGAAGAAGCCACTGCTGAAAATAATGACCAGCCATTACAACATAATGGAAATGAGGAACAACAAGAAGTAGAAGCCGTGCAAGAGCTGTTACAAGTTATTTTGGTTCGCAGATCTGCTAGGCCTCATAAGGTTTCACAAAGATATTCTCCCTCTGATTATATTTTATTAACTGATGAAGGTGAACCTAGTTGTTTTTAGGAAGCTTGTATAGATGAACATAATAAAGAATGGAAGAAAGCAATGGAGGATGAAATGGACTCTTTGCTGGAAAATAGAACTTGGGAGTTGGTAAAGCTTCCAAAAGGAAGAAAAGCTCTACAAAATAAATGGGTGTACAAGATCAAACATGAGGGTGATGAGAAGAAGAGATACAAAGCAAAGTTAGTGGTGAAAGGATTTGCTCAGAAAGAAGGTATTGACTTCAATGAAATTTTTTCAACTGTTGTTAAAATGTCATCCATTAGAATTATTCTTGGTCTTGTTGCTGCTCTAGATTTGGAATGTGAATAGTTAGATGTAAAGACTGCCTTCCTTCATGGAGAATTGGAAGAGGAAATTTATATGGAGCAGCCAGAAGGTTTCAAAATAAAAGGAAAAGAGAACTTGGTTTGTAGGTTAAAAAAGAGTCTCTATGGGTTGAAACAGGCACCTCGCCAATGGTATAAGAAATTTGATTCATTTATGTTGAGGCATGATTTTAATAGACTAGAGACTGATCATTATGTCTACATCAAAAGATATGACCAAAATAAGTACATTATATTATTGTTATATGTGGATGATATGTTAGTTGTTGGACAGGATAAGGATATGATTAACAGGTTGAAGGAGGATTTGAGCAGCTAGTTTGCAATGAAGGATTTGGGTTCAGCACAACAAATATTGGGCATGAAGATTATTCGTGATAAAAAGAAGAAAAAATTATGGTTGTCACAAGAAAAGTATATTGGAAAGGTGCTTGACACATTTAATATGAAGGATGCCAAGCTAGTTGGTACACCTCTTGCTTCCCATTTCAAATTGAATTCCAGTTTATGCCCTTGTGATGACAAAGAGAAGGAAGAAATGAAAAAGATTCTTTATGCTTCAGCAGTTGGTAGTTTAATGTATGCCATGGTATGCACATGGCCAAACATTGCACATTCAGTGGGAGTAGTCAGCAGGTTCCTTGCCAATCTAGGTAAACAACATTGGCAAGCGGTGAAATGGATGTTAAGATACCTTAAGGGTACTAGTCATTACTATTTATGTTTTGGTCATATTCATATGGTGCTTGAAGGTTTTATAGATGCAGATATGGTTGGAGATGTGGACACTAGAAAGTCTACCACTATTTTTCTATATACATTTGCAAGTGCAGCAGTGTCTTGGGTATCTAGGCTAAAAAAAATTGTAGCTCTATCCACAACAGAGGCATAATACATAGCTGCAACTGAAGCATGCAGAGAGATGTTGTGGATACAATGATTCCTTGGAGAGTTAGGCATAAAAAAAGACAAGTATGTGTTATATTGTGACAGCCAGAGTGCCATTCACTTGGCAAAAAACCCAACCTTTCACTCACGAACCAAACACATTGACTTAAGATATCATTGGATTAGACAGGTGTTGGAGGAAGGAAAGCTACACTTGGAAAAAATCCATATAGCTGAGAACCCTGCAGATATGTTTACAAAAATACTACCAAGAGCCAAGCAAGAGTTATGTAGGAGCTTGGCAGGGCTACAGATGACTTGATTCATAAGCTTGGGTAAGGATCAATAGCTTTAAGATCATCTACAATTGCAGTTTGGTATCCAGGAGTCTTGCACATTGTCTTCATCAAAACCAAATCCAGAATTTCATCTCACCTTTGTAGACATAAATTGTCATAACTGTCTAGTAATGTCCTTATTAAAAGGGTTCATCTAGAAGCATGTCATGTTGTTTTGTCAAAGTGCTAGGAGTAGGATTTATGACCTCATTTTTTGCATCAATATTTACCACTAGAGACAATAGTAGCCTCAAACCCAGGTAGCCTACCACAAGATCCCCTTCAATGTCATGGTATACACATCAACACTATCTAAATTTAAATTAAAGAACGACCCCTTGTCAGGCACAGTCCATATAATATGAAAGTATCTACAAAATAATCAAGTGTGTAGAGGACTCATTTCTTGGGATTGAGAGAAAGTACATTGCTTGGTAGTATCCAATATCATGTGTGATCTTTTTTTAGGCTGATATAACACATACCATTAATGTAAGATCAATACAGATTTATTGAAGGTGCACTATTACCTATGCTTTGAACTCTAGAGGACTTTTATCCATGATTTGTGATCTGTTTTCTGACAAGCCATCTACCTCTTCATAGGAGGAGATGGGACATTTACCTACTGAATTTTTGAATCAATCTACTTACCAGTGAATTTCCCTCGTACTTATGTATTATACAATGACAAATAACATGGTGATGAAGCTTCTGATCATCTATTAGAGAGAATGCAAACACAATTTTCTATAAAAAAGAACTATGGAAAATAGAGAACTAGACACTACAAACTGAATGTTGAATTTTCTATTATTGATAGTCTTTTGTTACTGCTAAATGCATTCTTTCAACTTACTTTTAAGGCACATATCTCAACTATGTAGAGTATCTTTGACTGCTTCTCAACTGATTGTTTCCAAGGTATCACTGAATCAAAATTGATGGGGTAGAGTATTCATCTTATGATGCAAAGGTGACCTATATTACTCACTGTTGTTCTGAAAAACTTGATAAGTAAAAGGGAAACTTGAAGCACAAAATTTGGATTATTATTAAATAGTGATTAAAAATCTAGAGATCCCACTATGTGATATGTGATTCTACAAGATTTCATAGAAACACTTGGTATAGAAAAGAGGTGAATGTATTTGGTACGGAATCATTGGTTTTTTTTTTAGCATTAAACACATTTATCCAAATTCGGTAGGCGCATATTCACATTTTGGATTTAAGGCTTTCATTTGTCATATTCAATCTATGTGTGATACTATTGACATCTCCAATAAGTCATTTATGCTATCAATGTGTTCTAGTTTTTGGGGTCGCATTCTCTTAAAATCGTCGATAAAGCTTTATTGTGCATTTAGGAGATCATTAAGGCCTAATTTGGACTTATCTTGTAAATTTTCACAAAGGGGAACTTTTGCATTAAAATTTATCATTTGAGTGCATTTGTTTTGTGTATTCATTTATGATAAACTATCATTAATTTTGTCCAGATGAATGTCACTCTTAAGTTTCTAATTTTGAACTTTTGATAGGTTGACATCAAGGTTGACATCAAGGTTGGCATTAGAAGTTGAGCATCCAAATTAGACAAAGGTTAAGAGGTTGAATTTGGAATCAAGCGAAAATGAAAGCGAATAGAGTGGATTTGGAAATTTTCTTGAAATCAAAACTTGGAAGAGAGCATTTTTTAATGCTTGTTTTCACAATCTAGAGCTTTCATTTTATACTCTTGTTTTATGTTTTAAATCAACTCACTTTTTGATTTGGGCTTAAAATTAATCAATAATTTGATCTTTTCAAATTTGGTTAAAAAGAAACTTAGACATTTACTAGATTTCGATTTGGACTTAAAATTGAACAAGAAAACTTTCACATCTTCTTTTGGTGCTTTCGAATGAATCAAAATCACTTCTTTTGAGGTCTAAAATGAACAAGTGTTTTTTATGTTTTGCAATCTTTTTCACAAATTAATATCATTTAAAAGGCATATGCGCTTATCTCGCGCCGCATGGCAATCTTGAGAATCAAAAGTTTTTTGTGATATTAATTTGTCAGAAATATTGCCTTCACATTTCAATTTGGGAACGTAAAATTGAACAAACTTGTTTAGTGTGAGAAAAAGGCATTGTGACTATTCTCTCTTTGTTCACACAAAAAAAGATGATCAAAATACGAATGCACTTAATCGCTATTGTGTAGCTTTATAGGCCCTTCCTTGGTGGGAAAAAGTACTCACCCCAAGGGAACGACTCAAGCGGTAATGGGCTAAAGCCAAGGTCTTCCAAACCGCTATATAAATTTGTGTTCACGGTGAAAGCCATGGACAATGGGAAGCAGTGCATGATAACTCTCCCCATTGTCTTTATGATGCATATAGCCCTTGTTCTAAGGGTTGGGATATCTCTCACAAGGAGTTTACAATTGCACCCCCTAACCTGGATGCCCTTACTATAAAAATTTTTTTAGAGGCCAAAAATACCTTATATTTGTTGGTGCAAGAGGTCTTGTCCTCTGAAGCCACCCCACATATACATGTGATTCTATTGTAGAGATGGAAATTATTCCATGGGAGATTAATGGGTACTGATGCTTGGCTGACCCGAGATGTGTGTGTCGTGGAGGGGAGCTAGTGTAATCAAGAATCTAATCATCCACATAGAATATGTGTAGCTGGATTTGTCCAAGTGGGAACCTGACAAATATTGTCTTTTCTAGCCTAGGGTTGTACATGTTTTTGGAATCAAAACAGTTTTCTTGGACCTCAAAACAAATTGGAAATGAACATTCAATGAATCATCAGAATTTCAAACCCTTTGGAAGAACAAATACCTTGGAGGTGTCCAAATGTTACTGCTTGTCCCTAGGGGTTCTTATCTCTAGAAGGCTTCTAAACATTCAGACATCTCAATTTGTTTCTCCCAAAGTCAATGCTAGATAACCTTTGTCTTGATTTCCTTGATTTCCACATAATGCACTTTGTGGGATGAAAGAAAATTAGGACATTGGACATTCAGTTTGAAAAACATAATCAAGAAAGTATTTGTTGTAAATAAAACCAAATCTAAGCAAGATAAAAGATAATTGAACCACACATGTGCTTGGTCCCTTTTGAGTCATTTGGTTTGCATGCAAACATTGGTCTTTTGGTTGAATTACTCCTAGGGAAAACATATTCTTCAAAGCCTTGGTCTTGTAAACAAGTCTTTCTTAGGTTCATCTAGGATCAAGTCAAACTCTTCATCCATCCAAACATCAATCAAATTCCATCTCACCAACAACTTTTGGAACATTGGAAACATCACTTATGCTAGACTTCTAGGGAAAATCAACATCACCTTTTTTTTGACTTAACGCACCTAGTCAAATTATCAATCTTCTTGAAAAATTTTTCCTCTAGGATAACACAACTTCTTGAGGTCTACTAAGTTCATGATCACTTTGATTGGCTTAAAACACTTAGCCAATTCATTCTCTTATGCGAGTTCTCGCTAGGATAACACAACTTCCTAGGGTTTACAAGTTCATCATCATCTTGTTTGGCTCAACAAACTTAGTCAAACTATCCAAATTGAATCAAATCAACTCTTGGAGTCTAGCATTGATCCAAAGCTCCTAAAAATTTCAAAACACCCATATCATTCACCCTTTCATCCTTCATTTCATCATTGGTGCTAAACACCTTAGAGGTTCACTCTTGTAACAAGGTCAAAAAAATTGAAAGGAACATAGAATATAAACTTGATTCCTACATCATGAGTAATCCATTTCAACCAGACTATCCAAGTCTCACAATGCCAATTGATTATCAAAACTCACATTTATGCAATCCATAAAAAGGCATCATTATCCCCTCCAAGCCTCGACAATATGAATGTGAGTAGGACCAATCTAAAGTTTGGAACACCTTTCCCAAAGGAAGATTTAAATCCAAGTCCAAATCTACAAATCTATCAATCAAATGCTCAATGCATGAGTTCTCCAAACAACATTATATCATCAAATCCATACATGCCAAATAAATTTTTGTCAAACATGACCATTTCGAATCCGCACTTGGTAAAATTTGGGATAGATATGGTTGCAAATCGAACAAAGGTTGTTCAAAATCCCAAGAGTATATTGGCAACTCCATGTAATTATCCAAGTCAAGGTAACCCCATGCAAAATCAAAGTTACCTAAATCCATGCAATGTGTTTCCCAACCACAACAATGTTCAAATTCAACCTATAATGCCAAATGAAACAATCACACCAAATCAAAGCATCATACATAATCAATTTTTCCATGATCCCAAGCGAACAACATGAGGACGCATTCCAAATCTGCTTGCTCTAGAACCAATTCAACCATATCAAAGATTTTAAGATCAAAATCAAGATCAAATTGCTTCATTTGCCAAAGCAATTGATCCATTGCGCCAAGATTCATCTACACCCCAAAATCAATACACTCTTCCATTTGTTGAACCATGTCATCAAATCATTGGGTTGTGTCCCCAATCACATCAAGAACAATATCTCCAATGTCAAAAGGTTGGCTATCAAGATCATCAAAATCAACAACAAACTCAATCACCACATCTCAAAGATCAATCACCATATCTCCAAAATAAATCGCCACAAGGTAACAGATGAAAGTACACACCACTTGGGGAACCAATCGAATTAGTCTTGCAATAGTTGGTACAAGAAAATCTCATTGAAATCCCTGTTTATGTGAGTTATCAAGAGCCCATGGTGAAACCACTAGGGCATGATGAGAAGCACTTTTGTGATTTTCACAAAGTAAAGGGACACATAACATCAGATTGTATTTGAATCAAAAATATCATCCAAGACTTGATTGATAAAAAGGTAATAGCTATTGGGGACAACAATCAGAATTCAACCACTAGCGATAGCATTAACAATATCTCCTCCACAATTGAGGAAGACAATGATCAAGATCTATCCATCAATGAACACATTCAAGATGTTTCCATCTCATCCAATGATTAAATAAACACACACCAAGAGCCAATTTTCAATCATGATCAAAAATCACTAATGATGCATAACAATGATCCAATTTAAGAAACATTAACATCATTTGATACTATGGTTGAAAAAATTGAAAATCTATCCACCACAGTTGTTGAAAATAAAGATCTACCCATCAATGAACACCTTGAAGGTGTTTCCACCTCATCCAATGATCAAATCAATATACAACAAGAGAAATTTTTTAGTCATTATCAAGACCCCTCATATAAAGATCTATTTCAAATAGTGTTGATGTTATTTGATCCTATTGACATAATCCATGATCCATCGACTAATAATCATATTGAAAATATCTCTACATCACTTAATGAATTAGAGGGTATATTTCAATAATGTATTCCAAAGCATGATCAAAATCTTCCATCAAGGTCTAGCAATGGTCCCTTCCAAGACATGTTGGCATCCTTTGACCTCATGGTTAGAGATATTGAAGGAATCCCTAGCTCAACATTTGATCCAAATCCACTCAAAGCTAAAGATAATATTGAGCCACTTCCCATTCCTAATAAAAATGGCCAAGAATCCCTCATAGAAAATCCATCCTTTGAAATTGACCCATGTCAAGAACTTGATCCAAAGCATGTCAAAAGAAATTATGAAATTAACCAAGATCAAAAATTTGTCTCCCAGATACTACAATGATTTCATGAGCACTCTCCTATCTATACAAGATGTCACAAATGATGGTCATATCCATATAACACATACTCCTCCATCTACCCATAGGATTCTTTATTTGGATGGACAAATTAATGATCTTCATTCAAAACAAGAGTCTCATACTCTTGACATCATTACCAAGGAACAAGAGTCTCCTACTCTTAACATTTTTACACATGATCAAAGTATAGAAAGTTTTATAGACATACCAAAGGTGAATCATGAAGAAGGTTTCTAAAAAAGTTGTGAATCTGAAACATCCTATGGACACCTATGAGAAAAAGAACATGAAGGAGGCTTCTACAGAATTTGCGAATCAAAACCATCATATGAAAGCATATCAAGAATGAATCAGCAAAAAGAATTTTACAGTGAATCTTTAACATCACTTGAAGAACCAACTAATTCTGATATCTCACAAGATCAAGCTAAAGATATCAATCAGGCATTCATCCCACATGTGCAGGATCCTATCACTTATAAACTTGGATCACTTACCTTTCTTAGACGAAGCTATCTTATCAATAAAGAAGTTGTCACTTTTGAAGATCCACGACAGAGCACAAAGGGATTAACACCTTGTTTCCAAGGTAAATCATATGCTATTGCAAATAAGTTTTTTCAAAAAATGAATTATCAAGGCAGAGGATTAGGCCTACATGAACATGGTATCTTGGAACTAGTGTAGATTGTTGGCAATCCTAAGAATCAAGACCTTGGTTATTCGACAATCAAGGGATATAAACATATCAGGGATACTTCTATAAAAATGGGGGCAGCGTTGTCTCAAGAAAAAGTCAACATAGGGATCATGAAGAATCCTTATGATGAAACCAATTCCAATGCTACAACCCACCACACCAGGGTGATCCCACAATAGTGGTTTACAATTTTTGGGCAAACTGGACACTGCAATTATTATTTTTAACTAAATCTTCACTTTCGGGCTCTTGTAGCAGCTAAACCGTGAGGAATTTGGAAGTGAGGTAAACTAGAGTCTCATCACATTTTGTCTCTAGATTCTAAAACTATTTTTTTCAAAATTTTTGGAATCAGATTGCACTTTTTTTTCCATCTCCCACAAAAACTGGTTTTTTCGGAAAACAACATTTTTTAAAAGTGACGCTTACCGTATACAATATAACTTTTTTTGTATGAAGAATAAAATTCTAATGTTTTTGAATTTAGATTTGTAACTATGGTATCTAGCACTTTCATTTGGTATCATAGTTTTTTACTGAATGTTTTTCCCTTAATCAATTTTCAAATTCAAACCAATTGTAATTCAAACATAGGCCGACAATATACAACATAACTTTTTTTGTATGAATCAAAATTCAATTTTATTTTTTGTAATGGATCAAGGACATCAATACCCAGCCTCAACATATTTTTAAAATTTTTATTTTGATAATTTACTATTTTTCCACATGTGCAAACCAGAGATTTTGATTTTCAGTGAAAAACCTATGTTTAATAAAACTAAAAAATAAAATACATAATAAAAGAAAATCATATTAAAATTATATTCAATGGATAGCTCATTCAAAGGACTATCATTATCTAGTTGGGTTTTTGATTTTTTACGCATTTTCATTTTCAAATTGACTTTCAAACAACAATTTTTTACAAAAAAAAAATTCTTTTTAGGAGATAGGGGAAAAAGGGTGTTCGGCCGAACCTACCCACATTAAAATAATGAGAAAAATTCGCGATGTTCAAGAAAATGACTGGGTTTTTTTTTTTTAAATTCCTATTAAGGGGGTTCTATCGAACCCTAGTTCGCTCGAACCCCTTTATTTTAATATTTCCGCTCACATGTCAAAGGGGTTCGAGCGAACAATTTGGTTCGGCCGAACCCCTTCACTTTGTGTAGAGGGAAAAAATGACTTTTCCCTTCCTCCACAAAAGTGTTCACCACTTATGTGGGTTAACCCACCATGAATCTCCATCCACCCATCACCCCATCAACGAATTGGGACCAATGTCGAAAGAAAGATTTGAATCAAAGAATGAAAAAAATCGTTAAAGGAAAAGATGTACTGAAGCATGAAGGACAAATCAAATACATATGGATACCAAATAAACAAATAATGATTATCCCTATGAAACTCCATTAGTCGAAGAAACTATGGGGAAAAATCAAAAAGGGAAAAATATCCATCAAATATGTCCATAAAGGAAAAAGAAAACTCCTCGAGCAACGTACAAAGTATATTGATTTGTTGGTTCTAATTCCACACACATTTTTGTATCCACCCATCATTGCTCATCTTCCCAAGCTTGGAGAGTCAAAGGTTCCAAACTATCAACCAATCCATATTTTATTCGTAAATGCACTCCACCATGCATGCCTCCACGCATGATACCCAATTCTCACATTTACCAAATGTTGGCAACAACCCTTCAACATAAGGATTCAGAAGGCACTCTATCACGATGTGTCCATAAAGAAAAAGTTATCTCTGGTGTCAGCAAAGTAGATCAGGAATCTCTAAAGTTTCTTTCAAGTGCACATGTCTTGGCAAAGAAGCTTCTCCAAGCAGGATATCGATGGCACATTATGACAAAAACATCAATGTTAGTAGTATTAGGTGATTCAACATCAGCTTAAAATTTCTTAGAAAATACAAAAAAATCAGAAAAAGGATTGAAAATAGTAAAGAAAAAAATCATCCTCTAGTGAAAACCACTTCGGTGGCACTTTGGACAAATACCATGATGAAAAACTGGCAAACAGGCATCATGTGTAGAATCGATCATCTAAGTGCACCATTTCAGTTGAAAGCATCTCATCACATCCATAATAAAGCCAACATTTTGGCCATATCATCCGTTCATCCATGAACAGTATATCCAACACATATCCATTTATCTACCTTATCTTGATCTTGATAAAATTTGGTGCATAGTTTACACTTGTTTATGGTAAACATCTTGACATGGGTCATTTCCATTGATCCTATCCAAGCCAACATTATTTGAACCAAGAAGTACTATCCAAATGAGAATCCTTTATGCGAACACCTTTTCTTATCACAAGATAATCCTTGGCATCCTTTGCATGCTTACCATATCCATCCATCCACACATATATCCAATATTCCACCCGTAGCCTTCCATACATTGCTAGACACTGGGGACAAATATTTACATTTCACTTCTAGAAGAAATCTTGATATATATCCTCTATCCTATGTGGTGATTCAAACATTTGCAAACGTGAAATCAAATTAGTCGAAGAACTTATGATCCAAAATCCAAATCACTAGCCCATGACTTATTTTGATAGGAAGACATTCATTATCAAGCTTTATCTTTCGTCGAACATCAATCTGAACAATCAATATTAGTTGCATCTAACTTGTACATTAGCATCACATCAAATCATCAAAACAATTTTTTTCTGAATCAAGCTTCATCAATCTTGATCAATTGAATCCAATCAATTATCACCTTGTTTGACTTAACACACTTAGTAAAACTATCATCTTGTGCAAAATTTTAATCTAGGATAATACAACTTCCTTGGGTTTACAAGTTCATTATCATCTTTGTTTGGCTTAACACACCTAGCCAAATTATCAAATCCAAAACCACCTTGTTTGACTTAACACACTTAGTCAAACCACCCTTTTGTGTACGAGTTTACTCTAGGATAACACAACTTCCTTGAATTTATAAGTGCATTATCATCTTATTTGACTTAACACACTTAGTCAAATTATCAATCCATCAATTCGATCGATCAAATCCTAGCTTGGTTTTCAACAAAATCCCAAAACCGATCGCTGATATTATCACATATCCATATCCAAATCGTCAAAATCATGCAAAAATCCAAAAAACATTCAAAAAATTCATCCAAACAAAATCCAAAAACATTAAAAAATTCACACAAAAAAAAAACATTCATAAAATCTCATAAAAAACCCAAAAACATTAGAAAATCCAAAAATCAAAACAGCCTCAAAACATATCAAAATACCAAAAACAACCTCAAAATATCTAGAAAATCCAAAATGGTGCATCCATTTCATCTCGCTTTCACCCATGAATTTCATCACTCATAATAAAATCAATCATCACCTTTACCCTTTGGTAAGTCAGTCAAAACAAAGTTTAGCAAGTTCCAAAGTGAACACCTAATCGTCAAAGTCTTAAGCCTAAGTCAGTAAGCAAGCAAGTTGGTCAACTCAGAGTATCAATAGCTTATCGCCCAAATCAATCTCACCAAAACCCTGATCACTACATGTCATAGGATGAATCCTTCCCACGATGGACATAAGCATTAGGTACGTCGCCTTAGTTTAGTCTTTGGCTAGGGGTACGAATAAAATTAGCTTGTTTGTTTACTTTATCTTGGTCTTTTTGACTTATCTTATTTTGCGCTCATTCCAAGAACCTCTCGATGATGCCTACAAAAAATAGGTTTAGAGAGAAAGGAAAGGGGCAATGATCATTATCTTTTTATCTGCCATGCTTGTTGGATATTCTTGTAAAATAACTTCATCATGCGTACTTTGTTTTGTTTGTAGGGAGGATGTTTTAGGTGTCTTGTTGACCACATAAGAAGGCTTTCCTTTTTATGTTTTGGCCCGAGATGTCTAGAATATCTGAACTACATTCTAAATAAGGTTATGTTTGTCAAGTGTGAACAAGAGTACTCCTATCTATTTGATGAGTCAAAGTCCATCACACTAGGCACCACACCATCCTGGTTCTTAATACCTTGATGCATCACACCTACGTGTGTTATCAAACATAAAGAAGGGTATGCTCTTTATCTCTCCCATCCTTGGATAAGCCATACATCATCATTCATCATCATATCCAATAAAGTCTTCATGAGTAGTGGACTTGTTGGACTTCTGCATCTTCTTGGATTTAGGGGTTCACCCCTGTCATTCTTCTATTCCTCTTTCATTCTAACAATGCATCCATCATTATTCTATCTTATTTCATGCTAACAAGGCATCCATCCGGCATCTTGCATAATCATGTCATATCATCATAGCACAACATCATCCATCACATCCATCTCACATACATTTCATAATCATTTAAGTTGTTTAGGATAATATAAATTTGTTATTCTAAGCATCTTCCAAACATCTCATTTACGTCATCATTATCATATAGATCGTATAGTCTTACCATCCATACATTCATTTTGAACTTGTTTGTCGTGAGATCGACCTCAATATTTTCGCTCGATCTCACAAGGGGGCAATGTACTAACATACTTCTTTTCACTGGGGCATTTGAAAAAATCTGATTTTTTTTTAATTTTGATGTCAGCAACATCATTCTTTGAACCAATGCAATGAGTACATTGCTTCAAAGAGGGGTAAAATTTAGACATGCAAAATATACACATGCATCTTATCATACTTCATTTAGTGTTATTTCATCTATTAATTAAATAAACCAATTTAATTAATTCACTAAGCTTATCTCTTTAATTAAATAAATCAAATTATTTAATTATCTCCTATAGTTCCTAATTTAATTAAATCACTCATATGCATTTTCCTCTCATTTGGATTAAAAATAAATACAAAAATTCAAATCAAATATCATATCACATAGCCTCCTGTTAGATTAATCAAATCTTGATTAATTTAATCCTAATCACCTAAATCCTCTAGATTCATCCACTTGCACAATAAATCATTTAAATTGATTTATTAAAACACCTATTTTTGTCACAAGCATATTCCATGGGAATATGCCCTCATTAACTCCCCTATTTGACTTTTTTGGCCAACCACAATTCCCCCCAAAGTCTTCAACCATATTTATTTATTTCCATTTTCAAATTTGAAATGGGCACATTAGCGAAAACTTGCACAATCATGGGCCAATCCCATTGTGACAATTGTCTCTCTCTCATTTGATTGGATTTAGTCCCACATTTGTCAATCTTGGCCTCTCCTCTCTCAACTTCTCCTATAAGTTCGATACATTTTCTCTTATTTTTGATCTACAATTTGAGCATCCTCATTATAGGCAACTTGAGTTCATTTAGAATCTCATTGTCTATCATTTCATTGGATTATCAAGGGTTGGGAAAAGGCTATCTTCTACACAAATGATAGCACCAATCAACCATAAAATAGATATACTTCATGTCTTCTTTGCATGCTTGGATTAACACATTTGCAGATTTTAATTTATATCTTTATACGACATAACAAACTGTACAAATAATCTATGTAATTTATATTGTATTATCTAAATATCCCTTCATTCAAAGATGACTTACATTATTTAACAAAACACATTTGGAGAATTTATAATAGATTTCAATATGTACCAAATGATTTCTAGTGCTATTCTCAAAATCTATCCCTAAAATCAATATCCTTTTAATACCCGGTTCTATAAATATGTAGGTAGATCTTAGAAGTAACAATTGATTGATCAAAACAAAAGAATGAAACTAAATCATACACAACATTGACAAGAGAAATTTTCAAGACCTAAATATAATTAACATGTAGATATTTGATGGGGAACAATAGATCAAATAGTTTATGGCAATAAGGAAATGAAAATCTCTATCACAAAACCTTTCACTGATACAAATAAAAATAAAAATATAAGGAAATTTTTAGTGAGATTATATATATAAAAATTTGATAGCTATGCTATAAAGAGAAGGAATAAGTTGGATACAATAGAAACAAGTGACAAGCATCAAGTTCCTACTCGAGAGCAAGATGCATTTTGATTTAGAGGACAAAGCAAATAAAAAATTAGTGACTAAACTTAGGATTTCAACTGCTTTTAGTTTTGTTTAAATATAGATTTTATGGTCATATCAATTTTTTTTCTAGAAAGGGCTCTAAGGCATACAAAACTTGATTTAATATTTTCCACTAGTCTGGTCCTGAGAAAAGTAAAGCCTATATGCCTAGAAACTTATTAGGACTCGTATAAATTTTTAAAAATGAAATAGAAGAAGTGCAAGATAAAAATGGAAGTTGAAAGCAAAACATGATGTCTTATACTGTTTAAAGATTTGCAATGCTAGACATGGATAAGAAAATCACTCCAAGATAGAATCCACCCAAATTTTTTATATTGTTGTGTCAATTATGCCATCATAAATAATGCAAATTATGCAAATGAAAAAAGTAACAGAGCAATACTTGCTTATTCCTTAATTATCAAAATGTACAATATAATAAATAATATAAAAAACAACAAGTATCAAGTTATACGAGGAAGTGATAAGGCATTAAAATAGAGTTTGGTATGCTTTAGGAGTGATGTTGCCACACAAAGAATGAAAAGCCACACTTTATGGTAAGAATTTTCAGGTCTATTTATGCAGCTCATTAAACCAATTTTGGATTTGTGTAACGCTTTGTTAGATTGAATATGTTTTTAGTTTTATTATTGTTAGTTTCTTGTAGGCTATGCCATGCGCTAAGTGAATAGTTTTATTATTGTTGCTTGAACATGTAGTCCAAAGGCAAAGAAAAATAAGTTGATTGGATTGTCCAAATTCTACATCAGTTACTTATACATTCGTCAACCCAAATAGCCACAAGTAAATCTTAAGATACTAATTTTTTGATGTCAAAATAATAAAGGATAGAATAGCTAATGAGCAAAGCATAAATAAGACATCATACATCATAGAGCATTTATTCACTCAACCAATATCAAAAGTTCATATAGAAGAAAATTTCATATGAAGAAATGTGTGGAGTCATTCAGTTTAAAATCAAAGATGAAAAAGTTGCTTGCAAAAAAATTTTATTTTAAAGAATGTAAAAACATAATCCAAAACCGACAATGTTGATCTTTAATTGAAATAAGAATTATCATATACAATGTTAACAAATGTCCCTAAAAAGCTAAAATAAAGTGTTAAAATCAAATGCAGATAGAAATTTAATAATTTATAAAATAAGACAGAAAGTGGCTACTAACGTTGTTTTTTTTCTAATTTTTAAGGAAGGTGTATAAAGTTGCAATAATTAATTTAGCATTCCATTAATGTGGTATAAAGTGGCCAATAATTAATTTAATATTCCACTAACGTGGTATAAAGTTGCTGGGTAATTAATTTAGCACATCCCGAGGGTACACAATTTTTTGGCTTTTAAACAAGGGCTATAGAAAGCTGATAATTAAAATGATGCAGTCTCACAAAAGAAGAATCGAATCATGCTCAAGAGGGTAAGCAACTAAATAATTAACCCAACTAGAAAAGTATCTTAGTTATTTGGCATCCTCCATGTGTTGAAAAGGATTAGCGCTTCCATATTTTGCATGCAAATAACGTAGGAGTACACGTGCCTTGTCTGTGTTTCCACCTTCTGCATACATGTTGATCAACGCATTTTTAACTAAGACATCTGTGCAAAAAAAAATGAGGGAGGAGATCCTGGATGCCTCTAATGGACATTCATACCCGGAGGGGAAGCTTGGATTTTTTTTGGACGCACAGAGGATGAGGATATAGGCATTACACTTGCCAATTGCATTATCGTGTAAGTTCTACTCTCTTTCACAATTTGTTTTTTGTGCAATCAACGAATAGATGAGATAATATTTTCTTGATTGATTTTGTCAGATAGTTTCAGTTAATTGTCTTACTTCCATGTTTGCATGCCTGCCTGATTCAGTTGTTCTTATCATGCAATCATGGCATTGCATGGGACCACATTTATTTTAGGCATTCAGTCGAACAGTTCACATACCTCATCTGTGCCTCCACATCTCAGTCTTTAAAATACAAGAGCCAGTTTAATTACAAGAAAAACTAGTGAAGAAATATTATGGAATATGTATAAAGTTGTGAAGAAGGATGTAATAAGTTCAACTTTTGAAGATGGTCTGAGCTGAATAATTCACTATATGTGAAGACAGTGCTAGTAGCCATCACATTTAGAGTATCAGCAATAGCTGGTATCTAGTTAATACTAACTTAGCTCAAGTTTTTGCATGAATTATTTCACGTTGTTATCAATGCCAACAAAAATGGGCAGAGCCTGCAGGAAACATATTAAGTAACCCATTCCTAAGCTCCCATTTTGGTGCCAACAAAGATTGCCCAATCTCAACGAGAATCTTTACACTTAAAATATGGAAGACTAAGTGTGAGTGGTAAACAATCAAATGCCCATGATATTTGAGGAATGGCTCTAAATCAAAACTGAGGGTTTTGCTAGTCACAAAAGATGGAGTTGAGGTCACTAAGGATCAGAATTCTTTAGAAAGATGAGGATTTTTTTTTCAGAGGTGTTAGAATAATTATAACTTTTCACGTATCCTTTTGTCCCGATTTTTCATCACTTGCATAATGGCTCTCTCTTGCTTAAATTATTTTGGGCTTAAGCAGATCTCTCATACTTATAATTTTTCTTCCATTGAATTTAATCCTCTTCTGGGAACGTTTTGCAGCTGCGTCCAGAGCCTCGGTATTTGTGTGAGTTTTCATGGCAACTTCCTGTTCACTTTAATTTCAATGCAATGCATTGATTCTTTTTTTCGATTCCTTAGCTACTAAAATTGAACCTAATATAGCCAATAAGTGTTTACTGAGATTACTTTGATTTTGAATAATATGCAGCAGTGTCTAGATATCTACCTTATCTCTTATCCACCTTTAATCAAGTATTCGGAGTCCACGGCTGCTGATTTCAAATCTTCTAGTAATGAACATTTTTTGTTTTCTGCTTTTCTTTATCCCTTCAAATTGTTAATTTTTGTTTTTTTGATTACCAGGTCAAAGCATTTATGTCTATTTCTATACGTATTTGAAAATATATCCATGTTTTATGTATCTTAGGTATATATATGACCTAAATTCCATGGCCACCGGAGTCTTATAATGAGAACTTCTTTACAGGCTATATAATATAGGAGCGTAGACTCACGGCTGAAGTGAGGAGATTTTGATTAGCGAGAGAAACTTGAGTTATCCTTTTGTGGATCTGACTCAATTTGTCACGCTCCTTGCCTACTTACCCCACGGTTAAGTTGGAAATAGGTGTGTTCTCATTATTCAGCATTTAAAATTTGAACTCAATCTATCTTTTAATTTGAATCATTTCCAACTTCTAAGACATACTAAGGTTCCACAATATTATAAAATTTGAGCTCTTTCACATTGCATTTTCAACTTTTACACACAAAGTTCTGAATGGGCATTCCCTTACTTACCGGATTTATGGATTTGCAGTCTCTTTGGCTGAGTGCCCTTTCCCAATTGTGGTTAGTGGGAAACAGAGTGGATGATTATCAGGCATAATATGGTACCCAGAGTGATCAGCACAGGGGATTTGGAATAACTTATTTTCTTAATTATTTTTGCGGTTAAACAGAGTTTAAAGTGAACAGAAAATGGCCTCATCAAGGAAACCACGATTGACTAGTAAACGTTCTGGAAAAGCCACAGATGGGACACAAGAGAAAGATGATGGTGGTGGCACATATAAGAATCGACAACAAGTTAGTACTATTTGTTTTTGGAAAGGGTGTATTTATAAATTACCACCTGAATTCGGCCAACCTGGAGCTTAAATTTTTCTTTTTGAAAGAACATTTCCATAAAATGTGTGAGTAGAAAAAACATTGTTCTGACAATTTTTTTTTCCTTTGTGTATCTACAGATTTGTGTGCTTTAAATTTATGCATATTTGCTTATCGTGTTCTACAAGCTGTCACCCTTTATTGTGGTAAGTTTTGAGCATGTTTAGAACAGTCCATCACACAATTTGTCTGTAATGGATTATACGAAATTATTCTTGGTTCTTTTCATACTTATTTTAAGGTAAGAGAGAACAAAACAATTGTTTTCAAGTATAAAACACACACATTATACTGACATTCAAAGCTGAAATTTTAAGATGGTACATTCAAGGAATCCAATGACTATGTTTGAATTATGTAAAGAAGAAAAAGCTCTAAACAACATAACCATTTCTTATTGGTCTCTTTCACTGCAAAGGTTGAATTTGATAACAGAGGTACTTAAATATCTAGACAGAGATCTTTTGTTGGAGCAGAAGACATGTTTCATGGAGCATAGACATTAGCTTTTCAGTTTATATGTTTGCATTTAATTGTAGATGATAAGGGAAGCATCTGCTATGTTTGAGACAAACAAAGGTATCTACTTAGAACTTATTAGAGCAGACATCTAAATTTGAAGGTACAACAAAACGTTTAGCTCTTATTGCATGAATGATCGTATTTTCATGAGTATACATTCTATTTGTCTGAGGCACCATAAGTTATTATTCAATGTATTTGCTATCTCCCAATGGCACTATATTTATTATTGCTTTTATGACAGGGGAAAACACAGTAGATCTGCTCCCCTGTTTCTGATGGTTGACTTCTGAACTGTTACATAGTTTAGCCACTCGGTGAAGATCCTTTTCTTGGGAGAAAATATACTTAACCGCATAACTTTTGGAAATTATTAAATTTTGCATCCACATGTATAATATATGTTTTAAGAGTAGTCAACTTTCTTCCAAACAAATAATAGTTGATGTTAAATAGTCAACAAGTTTTTTCTTTACCTCTTTTCTGCTTTTCACTAAGATATGTCCTTGGAAACTGTTAAATAGTCAACTTGTCATTCATCATTATTTTTTAATTTCAGTGAATTACTGCCCTTCTATGCAATCTTGATGGAAAACACTAGCATAGGAGAACAGAACTGGCTAGCAAAATCAGCTAGTTATTAAATGAAAAACAATTTTTCTCAACAACTATCCATTCCAATTAAGGAGCAAATTATCTAAACCTTTCTAGGAGCGTCAACCAATTTGCAGAGAGAGCTTCAAATTTATTTTACATTGCTGCAAGGCTTACCATTCATCAAATCCATTGAAAGGGCATAGAAATACCTGGAATGGTGACAATCTATGTTGCAGATCTCTACTGCCATCTTGGATAGAGAAGCAACTCCTTTCTGAGAGGTAGAGAGTTGTTTTAATCATGCAAGTGATTAAGGAGGGGAGAGATATAAGGGATTCACACTATATCGACCCCACATGTCATTTTAATAGTACCACTATAAAGTATGCCTTCTCAAAGAAATAATACTGGCAATGCAACTTACAATGCTGGCTCTAGTGATATTTTGATACTTATACATATAACAATGCCAAATTCCATGGTAGTTTTCATATGATTGATTTTTTTTGCTAAACATACAGAAGAATAAGGGATCCTAAACCCAACAAAACAAAAGGGTAGCATTAAACGGTATACCCAACAAACCCCTTTGTTACTCAAGGTCAAAACAGTGAATCATTTGAAGAAAAGATTATGAATGTACAAAAGGTAGATGTAGGATGGTGAAATCTTATACATGGATTGTATAGATTCAACCATTCTCATAGAATAATATAGTTCATTTACTCCAAACAAAATGCTAAAGCTAAACCAAATATGTAATAGAGCAAATGAAATACAACCTATTCTATGGTGGATTGGTGCCCTCCATGAAGATGTGAGAGAGCCCTTTCCCAATCCCTTTCTAAGCCAAATGAGATAGACAATGAGTTGCTATGAGCTCAAGTTGCCTATAGTTTAGATGCCTTCCAAGTGTGTTGTTAGAATGAGAGAAGATGCATTGCTTTTATAGAAGAAGTTGAGAGAAGAGAGGCCAAGTTTAGCCAATGTGGGACTAAATCCCATCCAATAGGATAGAGACACTTGTCATAATGGGATTGGTCAAAGCTTGTGCAAGTTTTGGCCAATGTGCCCATTCAAATTTGAAAAATGTTAATAAATGAATGTTGTTGAGAGTTTTGGGGGGAATAATCTTTGTCCAAAAAAGTCAAAGATGAGAGTTATTGAGGGAAAATAACTCTTTTTAATAAATCAATAAATTGATTTATTGATGCAAGTGGGTGGGTTAGTTAGGAGTTTAGATTTGACTCTAGTTGAGTCAAAAGCTAGAGAATGCTAATCATGATTTAGAAGTCAATTAATTTAGATTAATTAACTTAGGGGATATTAAGAAGTGACATTTGATTAATCAAATGAGAAGAACTTTAAGGATTTGATTAAATAATTTTGATTTATTTAATGAACCTTAGTGAATTAATCAATAAATTGCTTTAATTAATTAATAGCAGAATTTGATGTTAGTTAGAAAGAGATGTATGATGTCAGTTTTGCATGTCTACATTTTGCCCCTCTTTGAAGCAATGTACTCGTTGCATTGGTTCAAAGAATGATGTTTCTGGCATCAAAATTAAAAAAATTCTTTGGTTTTTTCAGATGCCCCAGTGGAAAATAAGTACGTTAGTACATTGCCCCCTCGAGAGATCGAGCGAAAAGATACAATTTGAGGTGGATCTCGCGACAAAGAGGTTCAAAATGGATGTATGGATGGTAATGATGATGTAAATGAGATGTTCGGAAGATGCTTAGAATAACAAATCTATATTATTTTAAGCATGTTAAATGATTATGCGATGCATGTGAGATGGATGAGATGGATGATGTTGTCCTATAATGATATGACGTGATTATGCAAGATGAGAGGATGAATGCAGCATGGATGCAGGATGGATGCATTGTTAGCATGAAAGAAGGTAGAAGAATGAGAGGGATGAACCCTTGAATCCAAGAAGATGCAGAATTTCAACAAGCCAACTTTATTAGAGATGATGATGAAAGATGATGATGTATTGCTTATCTAGGAATGGGAGATAAAGAGTGTAACTTTCTTTATGTTTGATAACACAAATAGGTGCGATGCATCAAGGTATTAAGAACCAGGATGGCGTGGCGCCTAGTGTGATGGACTCTGACTCGACAATCAGATAGGAGTGATCTTGTTCACACTTGACATACGGAAACCTTGCTAGGACGGACCCAACAAAGAAAGTATTCGCCAAGTTATTTTACAAGAACATCCAACAAGCACAGCAGATAAAAAGATAATGATCATTGCCCCATTCCTTTCTCTCTAAACCTATTTTGTTTAGGCATCATCGAGAGGTCCTTGGAATGAGCGCAAAATAAGATAAGTCTAAAAAAACCAAAATAAAGTAAACAAACAAGATAATGTTCTTCGTATCGCTAGCCAAGACTAAACTACTGAGGGGTACCTGATGCTTATGTCCATCGCAGGAAAGCTTCATCCTAGGACATGTAGTGATCAGGGTTTTGGTGAGACTGATTGAGTGATAAGCTATTGATACTCTGAGTTGACCAACTTGCTGACTTACTGACTTAGACCTTCGAGACTCTGACGATTAGGTGTTCACTTTAGAACCTGCTAAACTTGCTTCTGACTAACTCACCAAAGGGTGAAAGCGACGATGATTTATTATGAGTGATGACAATCACGGGTGAAAGCGAGATGAAATGGATGCACCATTTTGGTTTTTTCAAATGTTTTGAGGCTGTTTTTTTTGGAATTTTTGAGATGTTTACAAATGTTTTTGGTATTTTCAAGATTTATGAATGTTTTTGGATTTTGTGTCAATTGACTTGACTGCGGATGAGATAGATGGGAAAATGGATGCCAATGTGACGAATGCATAAAGAATGACCTAAAGGTAAAAAATATAAACAAACGAATGCCAATGCGACGGACGCCTAACTAGATGGACAAACGGATGCCAATGTGACGGACGCATAAATGAATGGGCAAACGGATTGCCAATGCGACGGACGCATAAATAAATGGGCAAATGGATTGCCAATGCGACAGACGCATAAATGAATGGGAAAACGGATTGCCAATGTGACGGACGCATAAAGGAATTGGCAAACGGATTGTCAATGCGACGGACGCAAACTGTCTCGGGGGATGATCTTAGATCAACCTTGCCTACGTTCAAGCTCAGAGACGACGTAGTTCGACAAGGTGAAAGACTGACAAGACTAAATGATGAATTTTGAAGATTTTTTGATATTTCGACATGTTTTTGGATTTTTTGAATGATTTGGATGTTTTGGATTTTTTGAAAGATTTGGATGTTTTTGGATCTTCTGATGAATTTTCTAGATGTTTTTGAAATTTTTGATGGATTTTTTGAATGTTTTTGAATTTTTTGATGAGTTTTTCTGAATGTTTTTGGCTTTTCGCATGATTTTGATGATTCGGATATGGACATGATATGATATCAGTGCTTTGTTTTGGGATTTTGTTGAAACCCAAGCTTTAATGTTGATCAATCGGACTGATGGATTGATAGTTTGACTAAGTGTGTTAAGTCAAACAAAAGTGATAATGCACTCGTAAGTTCCAGGAAGTTGTGTTATCCCAGAGTAAACTCGTACAAAAAGGATAATTTGGCTAGGTGTGTTAAGCCAAACAAGGTGATGATGGTTTTGATAATTTGACTAAGTGTGTTAAGCCAAATAGAGTGATGATAATGAACTTGTAAACCCAAGGAAGTTGTGTTATCCTAGAGTAAACTCGTGCACAAGATGATAGTTTGACTAAGTGTGTTAAGTTAAACAAGGTGATAGTTGATTGGATTCGATTGATCAAGATGAAGCTTGATTTGGAAAAAAATAGCTTTGTTGATTTGATGTGACACAGATGTGCGCATTAGACGTGATTGATATGGATTTTTTGAAAGATAAAGCTTGATGAGGAACGTCTTCCTATCAAAATATGCCATGGGCTAGTGATTTGGATTTTTTCTCACAAATGTTTTGACCAATTTGATTTTATGTTTTCCAATGTTCGGATCACCACATAAGTGGGAAGATATAGATCAAGAGTTATTCCCGAAGCAAGATGTAAATATCTGCCCCCAGTGTCTAGCAATGTTTGAACGGCCATGGGTAGATTCTTGGATACGAATGGATATGGATTATCTTGTGATAAGATAAGGTGTTCGAATAGAGGAACGCTCATTTGGATAATGCTTCAAGGCTCAGATAGTGTTGGGTAGGATAGGATCAATGAAAATGACCCATGTCAGGATTTTTACCATAAGCAAGCATAAAGTGTGCTCCAAAATTTTATCAAGATCAAGGTAACTTGGACCTTGGATGCAGATGGAAAATGGATTGGATAAACGGTTCATGGATGAATGGATGATATGGATGGAATGTTGGCTTTATTATGGATGCGATAAGATGCTTTCTCCTGAACTGGCACACGTAGATGCTCGATTCTACACATGACGCCTGTTTGCCAGGTTTTCATCATGGTACCTGTCCAAAGCGCCACCAAAATGGTTTTCACTGGAGGATGATTTTTTTCTTTACTATTTTCAATCCTTTTTCTGATTTTTTTTTGGATTTTTGTATATTTTGATTTTTTTGTTGTCACCAAGACGCCTGTTTGCCAAGTTTTCATCAAGGTAACCATTTTTTCAGGAATTTTTTTGATTTTTTTTTTTTTTTTAAAATTTCTGAGAGATTTTAAGTTGATGCTAAACCACCTGGTGGTGTTGATGTTGATGCTTCTTTCATAATGTGCCATCGATATCCTGCTTGAAGAAGTTGCTTTTCCAAGATACGTGCACTTGAAAGCAAATTTTGGGATCCTGGATCTGCTTTACTGATATCGGAGTTCACTTTGTCTTTGTCCGCACATCGCGATAGAGTGCCTTCTGAATCCTTATGATGAAGGGTCATTGCCAACACATGGTCAATGTGAGAATTGGATATCATGCGTGGAGGCGTGGATGGAGTTTGTTTACGAGTAAAAGATGGATTGGTCGATGGTTTGGAACCTTTGACTCTCCAAACTTGGGAAGATGAGCAGTAATGGGTGGATACAAAAGTGTACATGGAATTAGGACCAACTGCTTGATACACTTTGTACGTCGCTTGAGAAACATGCTTTTTCCTTTGTGGAAATCTTTGATGGATATTTTTCCCTTTTTGATTTTGCCCCATAGTTTCTTTGACTAATGGAGTTTGATAGGGATAGTCTTTCTTTGTATTCTTTGGTATCCATTTGTATTTGATTTTTCCAATATGCTTCTTAGCTTCTTTTTCTTTGATACTCTTTTTCATGCTTCGATTCAAGTCTTTGTTTTGACATTGGTCCCAATTCGTGGATGAGGTGATAGGTGGATGAAGATTCGTGACATGGTGGGTTGTAGTATTGGCATCAGTTTCATCATAAGGATTCTTCGTGCTCCCTATGTTGATGTTTGCTCGAGACGAAGTTGCCCCCAGTATGGTGATAGTATTACTGATATGTTGAGATCCCTTAATTGTCGAGTAACCAAGGCCTTGATGCTTAGGATTACCAAAAATTTGCACTGGTTCTAGGATACCTGTTCATGTAGGCCTAATCCTCTGCCTTGATAATTCATCTATTGAAAAACCTTATTTGCAATAGGATATGATTTACCTTGGAAACAAGGTGCTAATCCTTCTCTACTTTCTTGTGGGCCTCCAAAAGTGTCATCTTCTTTATTGACGAGATAGCTTGCTCTAAGAAAGGTAAGTGATCCAACTTCAAAAGTGATAGGATCCTCCTTAAGTGGGATGAATGTCTGATTGATCTCTTCAACTTGATCTTGTGACATATCAGATTGTAGTGCTTCTTCAAGAAGTGTTGATGCTTCAATGTCCACACAAAAGTCTTCCTCGTGATTTATTCTTGATATGCCTTCACGTGATGTTTCTGATTCACAACTTATGTAGAAACCGTCTTCTTGACCCATTTCTGATATGCCTCTGGATTTCTCTATATCTTGATCATGTGTACAAATGTTAAGAGTAGGAGACTCTTGTTCCTCAGTAAGAGTATGAGACTCTTGTTTTAAATGAAGATCATCTACAGGTCCATCCAAAGAAAGCATCTCATGGATAGATGGAAGAGTATGTGCTATGCGGATATGGTCATCATTTGCAACATCTTGTATAGATAAAAGAGTGTCCATTATATCATTGTAGTAGCTTGGAGATATAAATTCTTGATCTTGAGTGATTTCAGAATTGCTTTCAACATGCTTTGGATCAAGTTCTTGACATGGGTCAATTTCAAAGAATGGATTTCTTTCTTGGATATCTTCATTAGGCATAGGAATATTGTCAAATTTCATGAGGTCAAAGGATGGCCATATGTTTTGGAGAGGATCATTGCTAGACCTTGGTGAAAGATGTTGATCATGCTTTGGAATAAATTCTTGAGATATGTCCTCTAACTCATTAGCTGATGTAGAGACATTTTCAACATTGTCATTAGTTGAAGGATCACAAATTATAGGATCAAATAATGTTAACCCTCCTTTGAATGGATCATTGTTAGACATCGTTGGTGAGTTTTGATCATGATTGAAAAGTGGCTTTTGGGGTGTGATGATTTGATCATTGAATGAGATGGGAACATCTTTAATGTGTTCATTGATGGATAGATCTTGATCATTGTTTTCAACAATTGTGGTGGGAATCTATTGCAAGCTCTGTTGTGGGAGTAAGGCCTGCGTTTTCTGCTGAGCCAACAATGCTTGTTGTTCGTCATGTTGTTTTTGTGCCAACAAAGCTTTTTGTTGGGCTCTTTGTTGTGCTACTTCTTCTTGGATTGTTTGCAATAGTGCGTAGAATTTTGCTTGTGATTGCGCTTGTTGGGATACTTGAGCCACTTGTGCTTGCTGAGCAACTAGCTGTGTAGCTTGTTGGGCTTGGAGTGCCTTTTTGCGGGAAGCTTCTTGTGCAGCTTGCAACATGTTGGAGAATGAATTGGTTGTGTTGTGTTTTGGCAGTGGTGGTGGTGGTGGTGGTATGGGAATGGTAGTGATTGTTGGGGTTGCTTGGATAGTTTCCATCTATTTTTGCGATATCGATGGAAAAATGGGATGATTTGGTATGATGTTTTGATTTGGCATGATAGATTGAAATTGAGTATTGTTGTGGTTGGGAATCATATTGCTTGGATTTAGGTAACTTTGATTTTGCATGGCGTTACCTTGACTTGGATCAATACCTAGAGTCGTCAACATATTGCTAGGATTTTGAACAACATTAGGGGGATTTGCAAACATGTTGACCCCAGAGTTTACCAAGTGTGGATTTGAAATGGTCATGTTTGGTAAAGTTGCACTTGGTATGTATGGATTTTGTGGGATAATGTTTGGAAAACTCATGCATTGAGTGTTTGGTTGATAGATTTGCAGATTTGGACTTGGATTTAAATCTATCATTGGGAAAGGTGTTCCAAACTTTGGATTGGGTATGCTCATATTTGTTGTACCATTGATGTTTGTATGAGATAATGCTCCCATGTATGCATTGTACAAGCTTTGAAAATCAAATGGTATTGGAAGGCTTGGATAGTTTGGTTGAATCGAATTGCTCATGATGGATGGATCAAGTTTATATTCCATGTCCCTCTTGTGTTGAGATTGAGTTTGAACCATAAAATGAAGATCAATTTTCAAGAATGTAAGAGATGAACCTCTAATCCTTTAGATCGGTCTAAACCTGAGGTTCAAAGAAGTGAAGAACTAGGATAAATGAAGGATCAAAGTGATGATGAGGATGAGATAAACGAAAGATGAGTGATATGGATGAGTGGAACTTTTAAAGAAAATTTGAAGGAAATGCTAAAATTTTTAGGACTTTGATTGATCGTGATCGGATTGATGGTTTGACTAGATGTGTTAAGTCAAACAAGAGTGATAAATGTAATCGTAAAACTCTAGGAAGTTGTGTTATCCAAGAGTGAACTCCTACAAGATGGTAGTTTGACTAAGTGTGTCAAGTCAAACGAGGTGATGATTTGATAATTTGGCTAGGTGTGTTAAGCCAAACAAGATGAACTCGTATTCCCTAGGAAGTTGTACTATCCTAGAGAGGACTTGTGTATAGGATGATGGTTTGACTAGCTGTGTTAAGTCAGACAAAGTGATTTGATTTTGCCTAAGAGTTTAGCATAATAGATGACAAAGATTCCAAGAGCTGTTGGTGAGATGGAAATTTGACTGATTTTGATGGTTGAAAGATGGATGAAAGTGATTGAATTTGATCCTAGACTTGACCTAGATGATACTTCTACTTACAAGACCTCAGTGTTGAAGAACACGCTATATTTCCTATGAGAGGAAAGTAAACCTTTCAAACAATTCAGGATCTCGAGATGCTCCTCACTAGCTTTCACACTAAGCTTTTTGAACTTCGGTTTTGGGATTTTGATCATGTTAGAAAACACAAGTGTAATCAAATTTTTCTTTTATCTTGTCTTAGTGAATCCTTTTTACCAAAAACACTTGTTTGATTATGTTGTCAAACTGAATGTCTAATGTCCTGCTTTCGTTTTCATCCCACAATGTCCATTATGTGGAAATCAAAGAAATTAGGGCAAAAGTTTCTTAGGTTTATCCTTAGTGAAAACAAATGATAGTAGAATTTGCACACTTAGAAACCTCTAGGAATGTGATCCCTAGGGAAAGCAAGAGTGGGCAAGTTCGTCAAAGGATATTTGTTTCTTCCAAGGTGTTTGAAATTTGAGGCTCTTGTGAATGTCTGTTTTTCAATTGTTTTGAGAACCAAGCAAAGTCTTTTTTTCAAGCACTTTCACACTCCTAGGTTGATGAGACAATACCTTGTTGGGTTCCCACTTGGATAAATCTGGCTGCGCATATCTTGTGCGAATGGCTAAATGCTTGACCACACTGGCTCCCCTCCACGACACTCACTTATTTGGGTCAGCCAAGCATTAGTACCCATGAATCTCCCATGGCATACTTTCCATTTCCACAACAAGACCGCATGTTATGTGGGGCGGCTTCAAAGGACATGACCTTTTGCACCAACAAGATAGATAAGGTTTTGGCCAATTTCTAAATAAGGGGTTCTAATTCGGGCATTCCATTCATGGGGGATTATCCAACGTCGGCGAGAGTCCATTGCTGTCCATCTCATCGGAATAATCCTCGTGATATTGGCCTTTGTTCCAATATCCACACTTATATCCCGGGTGGAAGTCGCTTGGCTTTAGCGTGTTCCCGGTTGGGTCGTTCCCTTGGGTGATTACTTTTTCCCACAAGGCAGGCCCTCTAAGATAAACAATAGCGAGCTAGCATATCCCGTCATTCACACAACCTTCGTTGAAAAACAAAGGGGAGAACCTCCGCAATATATCGTGCTCACACTCGCATGTTTTGTTCAATTTTAGATCCCAAATTGAAGTGTGGAGGCAATATTTTTGACAACTTAATATTTGAAAAAGACTTTTGATTCTCAAGGTCGCCGTGAGGTGCAAGAGAAGTGCATACGTCTTTTCGATGATATTACTTTGTGAAAAAGATTACAAAGCATGACAAACAGTTGTTCATTTTATGTCCAAAAAGCAGTGATGAATTCGTTTTAAGCACCAAAATCCAAGAGTGAAGGTTGCCTTGTTCAATTTTAGTCCCAAATTGAAATCTAGTAAGTGTCTAAGGTTCAATTTTAACCAACTTTGAAAAGATCAAGTCATTGATTGATTTTAAGCCCAAATTGAAAAGTGAGTTTGGTTTGAAACATAAAACGAGGGTAGAAAATGAACGCTCTAGATAATTATAATAAGCATTAAAAAATGCTTTTCTCCAATCTGATGCCCATTTTTTCAACTAAAATCTGCTTGTTGATTTCTCATTTTCTCCATCTTGTTACTTCATTATTTTCAAGGAACCTGCAAATCAGTTATTGAAATATTCAAAAAAACATTCAAGAAAACAGATGTCAAAAATTGATAGTTCATTGATTCACTAATTCATTAATTCTGCATTTAATGAAAAACAACAATACTATTCAATAATTTTCCAGCCTTTATGAGTCGCCACGCTTAGTAATTGTTATTTTGTTCTGCAAAATATTCAAATTGTTAGCAGTCATATCACTTAGAACAATATTAATGAAAAGGCATATCAAGATTGACAAAGAAAATCCATATTAATGAGAAATGAATAATTCTTTAGCAAGCCTATTTAGGCAGTCTTGTTTGCTGTCATCCATTTCTCCATCTGCAGAAGGACCACTTCATTATTTAATGCATTAATACTTCCATGTCAGGATTATGGACGCAGCTAACAAGTTGTTGCCAGTCATTTCTGTCAGCAAATGGTTGAAGCAAATGGCTGAATCTCAGAGACTTTAAGAGACTAAAAGATCTATAAAAGATATGGCGAAATCTAGCATTTAAGAAACTAAAAGATTTATAGAAGATATGACCATGAATGCATCACTCTTGATAAGCTACAGTTGTCAATGACTAGACTATGACTTGGCGTGGATAGTCTACCAGTCTATGAGATTTTAAATGATTGAAAAATGAAGCTCGATCGGTGCCACCATTGAGAGGAACTGTGTTGCTATCGAAGCCATCCATCTTCCTTCTCAAGATCAACTGTAATCTTGATGCTCTATTCAATGCAATAAATTTGTCAGCTATTAACAACCTTTCTGATACACCAAACGACATACAATGAGAAGTATTCCATTTTATGTTGTCTCATTTGGAAAACTGGCGAGCTATATCAAATAGTTTGGTACTGAAAGGAAATCCAGATTTACTCAAATATAACTTTGATCCTGAAAGTTAATTTTAGTTGCATACAACCAAGATGTTTTTGGAAGTTTACAAGCTGGGCCATAATAACAATTGCACTGACAATTGCGCATTATTATGTTTTTCAGATTTATTTCATAATGCAAGTCACACCCCATAAACTAGAGAGTCCACACACCTCCATATCTGGTTAGAAGTTTAATCGATAACTGCTTGACAGATATAAATAATGAAAATCAAAATAGCGACTCAAAAAAAAAGTGAATAAACAAACAAATTTTGGGAGGGCGCCGACTAGATTTGTGCCTCCAACTGATTTGGTACTCACACATGTGCCATGCCACACTGGATCTAATCACGCCAAACTGAATCTAGTCACCTCAAGATCCACATCACTATGCGCTCAGGCCTTCTCTTCAATTTGGCGAACAGTTTGCTTTAGAATGATTCACCAGTATTTAATTTTTAATCTGATAGATCCTGAAAACCCATCAACTGTCATCGAAAGCTTGGGTAGGATGACTTTTTCAAGCCGTGCAGGCCCTGGGCATTGGGACTTTGAAACAAATCACTGCATTTCGATTAGATAAATTTGAATATCACAAAAATTTAGGAGCGAAGCATGGTAGCTAACTTTATCATGATTATCTAATTTCCATAAATATTTGAGGCAAATCCAATACATTTGATTTTATTAGTTGGATGTTAAATCACATGTTCAACAAAGACCAAACACAGTAGCATAGAAACGGAGCAGTCAAACAGGAGGCACAAAGTTCTACTGATCTGTTCGAATCCCCCTCTAGATTGCCAAAGATATAATCATTCTGCTATTTAATGGTTGTCATTAAGGCTATACATTTACCAATATTTATAACAGTCAACAAGACTTCTATGATAGGGAACAGGTTTCCAGGAAAGAAAGTGATCAAATGTGGAGCCATAATGAAACAAGCAGCATTATAATTGCAGTACAGTAATGAGATTGATACGCATCTGTAAATGAGATTGCTAGGCAGTAAATGTATTTTCAAGTACACCTGTGAAACACACGCTACTTAGATTGGGCTCTCTGCAAGCATTCACTGATTAGTTTCATTGTATTGCAAGACAATTTACCTGACATTTCGCAATATAAATCAGATATAATTTTCATGGGCACTATACTAAAGTGGAGTGGGTATCGACACTTGATACAAGATGTGCAATACCGATGGTTTCATCCACTAATGCCCATCTCCCATTTCCCATCCCTATGTCATAAAAGAAGAGCAGATTATGGTGGATTAATGTGTAGATCCTAAGTATAACTACAGTAATAAGCTTTACTGTTAGCACATATTTCACATTCAAACACTATAATGAAAGTATATGCATCCTTCTAATTGCGATTACATGCAAAACAAAGGTTCGAGAGAAGGATATGCTAAATTTTTATACACTCAAAGGCTACCATGAAGGAAAAGTACGTATTTTTCCATGACATGTAATCTATTTGAAATCATTAGCATTAATGTAACTAAGAAGCTGGTTTTATATCACAGTTTAACAACAACACTTTGCATGGTGCACATAAGACAGATTTAAGTGCTGAAATCAAGAGAAAAGAGAGATTACTGCACAAACGTGTTTCCATTTGCAAGAGAGAGATTTAAAATAGAAACAAAACAAACTCTTTTTCTTTGGCATAGCCCTCCTTCTAGCGCCATTTGTAGGATGGTGAAATCTTATAGATGGATTGTATAGATTCAACCATTCTCATAGAATAACATAGTTCATTTACTCCAAACAAAATGCTAAAGCTAAACCAAATATGTAATAGAGCAAATGAAATACAACCTATTCTATGGTGGATTGGTGCCCTCCATGAAGATGTGAGAGAGCCCTTTCCCAATCCCTTTCTAAGCCAAATGAGATAGACAATGAGTTGCTATGAGCTCAAGTTGCCTATAGTTTAGATGCCTTCCAAGTGTGTTGTTAGAATGAGAGAAGATGCATTGCTTTTATAGAAGAAGTTGAGAGAAGAGAGGCCAAGTTTAGCCAATGTGGGACTAAATCCCATCCAATAGGATAGAGACACTTGTCATAATGGGATTGGTCAAAGCTTGTGCAAGTTTTGGCCAATGTGCCCATTCAAATTTGAAAAATGTTAATAAATGAATGTTGTTGAGAGTTTTGGGGGGAATAATCTTTGTCCAAAAAAGTCAAAGATGAGAGTTATTGAGGGAAAATAACTCTTTTTAATAAATCAATAAATTGATTTATTGATGCAAGTGGGTGGGTTAGTTAGGAGTTTAGATTTGACTCTAGTTGAGTCAAAAGCTAGAGAATGCTAATCATGATTTAGAAGTCAATTAATTTAGATTAATTAACTTAGGGGATATTAAGAAGTGACATTTGATAAATCAAATGAGAAGAATTTAAGGATTTGATTAAATAATTTTGATTTATTTAATGAACCTTAGTGAATTAATCAATAAATTGCTTTAATTAATTAATAGCAGAATTTGATGTTAGTTAGAGCGAGATGTATGATGTCAGTTTTGCATGTCTACAGTAGATAATTAGTTTTATATACTAACTCAAAGAAAGCACTTAAGATCATTAATAACTCGTATTCTATATATGTTGACTACAGATTGAAAGTGGAGGACCTCATTGACTAATGCTATTGATTGCATTCCACAATTAATAAGAATTGTTGGAGTTTAACTCCACTCCCGCCTTCGTTTCCTACCTTAACCACGCCCCCGCGCCCTCAATCTCTACTACTCACGGTTTGACGATGACTATCAGGCTACTGTGCCCACTCTCTCTCCTATTCGCTGCTTCATAGTCATGCACTCCTCAGTTTACTACTTTACCGCGGTCATGTCTCTCACCCATGATGGTTTCACGGTGGCAGTCTTCAATGCTTACCTCGCTACCGCGGACTAACCGCATGTTGCCTGTGGCAATACTGTTAACTGCCAGACAGTCATTACCTCCCTCCTGCGGTCTACAGTTTAACTGCATGTAGTACTGCGATGACTGTCTTCACTTTCCTTCTTCATTCGTTGGTGCCATTACCACTCTACCGCAGTCTGTCCGCTAACCGTCAGTGGTATCACGGTGCCTTTGCTTCGTTGTGTGTTGACTGCATTTGGCCGCTTACCATGACCACCTTGGTTTATTTCATAACCACAACTATACTGCAGTGGGTCTTTTTCTTTGTTGTGTGCTTGGTTATCATGGACACCACGATCTCTTCCAAAATAGCTATAGTAGTGCAGTGGTTGACCTTTTTTCGTTGCATAGTTTTGTTTGGTGTGCACTGGCGGAGAGATAGGATAAAGGACATATATTTAATATGTTAGGACTTTTGTTTTATATGGTGGGATGAATGCTTGCTAGCATTTTAATTGCCATTTATTTTTTACTGGACTGTATTCGTATATAGTTGTATGGTTGTAATTTTTGAGTACATAGAAGTTTTATAAAATAGAAAATTGCTCCAAAGTAGCAAGTAATTTTGAATGGTTGTTATGTGTTGAATATATATCTAAGTTAGATTCTTCTTGTGTATTTTTGTAATATATTTTCCATTTCCTTCATGTGGTATCAGAGCTCAAGGTTAGTTGTAGAGAGTCTATAAATCATGGCAATAAGCACAAGCTTGAGTAATCCCTAAATTCCACAGTTGAATGGAAAGAATTATGACTACTGGTCAATAACAATGAGAGCATTGTTCTCTTCACAAGATTTATGGGAGTATGTAGAGAATGGGTTTCCAAAACTGGCAGATGCAGCAGCATATAATGCCATGGCACAAGCAAAGAAAGATTTGTTGAAGGATAACAAGAAGAAGGATTCAAAGGCTCACTTCTTCATTCTACAAGGTGTACATGAAAGTATTTTTCCCAGAATTTCAGCCACTACCAAGTCCAAGCAAGCTTGGGACATTTACAAATTGCATATCAAGGAATGGATAAAGTCAAAACTGCAAAGTTGCAATTACTGAGAAGAGAGTTTGAGACTCTATTTATGAAAGAAAATGAGTCTGTAGATTCATATTTTACTCAAATAATGGGACTGGTAAACCAGATGAGAACACATGGACAGACACTAGAAGATGTCAAAGTTGTAGAAAATATTTTAAGAAGCTTACCCACAAGATCTGAGTCAATTGCAATCACAATAGAAGAGACAAAGGATCTCACACAGTATTCAGTTGATGAGCTATACACTTCACTAATTTCTCATGAGCATAGACTCAGTAGAACATAAAATATGTCATTGGAGCATGCATTCAAGTCATAAGCTTCAATTAACCAAGGAAGAGGTAGAGGTAGAATGAATTTCAGAGCAAGAGGAAGAGGCTTCAACAGAGGTGGAAGAAATAACCAGTCAAGTTCAAGTGTAAGAGGCAATAGCCAAAACCCATCTCAAAATTTTCCTCAAGGACAAAGGTATGATAAATCTCAGGTCCAATATCATTATTGTAAAAAGTTTGGTCATTACATGAATGAGTGTAGAAAGAAACATAATGATATGAGTAGACAAAATGCAATTTTTTCTAGAGAAAGTCAAGATCATAGGCTTGATAAGAGCACAATTTTTTTAGCCTGTAATATAGCTCAAGCTAGTGAGAAAGAAGTATGGCTTTTAGATTCAGGTTGTAGTAATTATATGATAGGGAATTTAGAGTTGTTTACAAGGTTAGATGAGAATATTAAGTCGGATGTCACTTTGGGTAATGACAACAAAGTATCAGTTAAAGGAAAAGGGAATGTTAATATTCTAACCAAGTAGTTGGAGCAAAAATATATTTCTAATGTTTATTTTGTGCCTGGTCTTAAACACAACTTGATGAGTCTAGAACAGTTAATTCAAAAGGGTTATAGAGTGTCTTTCAAGAATGGGTTGTGCACTATTTTAGACAAATACCCAAGTGGCCAATT
>CM021104.1:76866151-76908259 GCA_007115665.2 Sequoiadendron giganteum
GGTTACTTTCCTCATCATTTTTTCTTGGTGTGCTTTGGAGAAAAAAAAAATTGTTTTTATTTTGATCACAATCATGAAAAACCATTTAGGTCTCTATTAGATTTGCATATAGTGATAAAATATTATTAAAAATGTTGTTAAAGTAGTAAAAAGCAGCCATTTTCCCCACAAAAATATGCTATGTGGGTATCTATTAGTTTTTGCATGCAATGAGTAAAATTTTCAAAAATAAAATTGGAAAGGTTGTGTTTGTTGGTTATTAGTTGGATAAATTTATCCCATTTTTCAAAAATTCATAACCTAGACATACAATGTTAAAATTAAGAAAACAAGATATCATTGTAAAGCTAGTTTTGAGCAATCTCTAATGGTGTATGTCTCATCATCAATTTTTTTTTCTAGTTCATTTTATCCTCAATCAAAGTTAGGTCATCATTTTCTACTTTTGAGATCAATTTTTTTTACTTATATATCTCATTTTTCTAATTTTGGTGGTGTTGGAAAGGTATCTCAATGCTATTCAAATCTATTTATTCATTTTTCTAGAATCATCCTTAGGTTAATTTTATTTAGTTTTTAATACCACATTTCTATCAATTCCTTGGACATCTTAGCACTTGGAAATGATTAATTTTCATGAGATGATTTAATTTCATCTTGTTTATATGCACTATGGTTTTCAATCTTTGGCTCTTTCATTTGAGGAAGTATCATGGGGTTTTTGTTCAAATTCTTTTGTGATCATCTAGGAAAAGGATAACTATGAGTCTTGATGATATGACATCTTGAAAAATATCAAGTGGCTTGATATTTTTCCTTATCTTTTAAAATTCAGACATGTACTAGACACACTCAATGGTTATTCAATGTGGAGTATTATCAATGATCATCTTGTAGGAGTTATTTTTCCTAGTGTTAATCTTGACACTAATTGTGTTGTATCAGACATTGATTTTCCTTGTATATTTTAGACCCATCTTTCAAAGATCTATGGGGGGCCCCCATGATGAGGTAAAAATAGCCTCGCCATGTTAACATAATAATGTCCTATCCTACATATGAAAAATCCTTATTCTCTACCAATTAGTTAAAATTTTAGGAAAAATAGTTGATTATCTTTTAAGGAAAATAGTACAAACTTTATTTCTTGTGATTAATTGAAGTATCTTGCCAATGTAGATTTAATGGGTTGTTTTAAGTATTTTGTAGGATAATAATCGGTCATCATATAACAATAAAAAATATTCAACTAGCACGAGCTCTAGAAAAGATTGAAGATATGCGCTGGAAACATGCTCCAGAACTTTAGGGTGATGGACTAAAATAATAATTTCTTTTGGTTAATTTCTATTATGTTTTAAAAAGTTTAAAGACTTCATGGCTCGACTCGCGCCTCTTTAATATCTCTATAATGGGCATTTAAAGACATAAATTTTGTTTTCATTCTGTTATAGACTTTTCCAATGGTAATCTAAGCCATCTGAAATATAGGACTTAGGTAGGAGTTCTCTATAAATATGTAATCTCCAGAAGCAAAAGACAATGTTATGTTGTCAACATTTTTTTTGAATATATATGAATAAAGAGACTAATGCATATCTATCTTTGAGTTCTTGAAATTAAGGATGAAAATTATTTTTAATGAGAGAACTTTCAAAAATGTTATGTATGTGACCTGAGGACAAACATAGTAACCCATGAGATGGCCACTCAAGGGAGAGTGGATTAAATAGATGAGTACTTTCCTTTCTATTGTATTTATTGCATGAATAACAATTATGAGTATAGTCATTTGCACATATTAATCTTGTAGAGTTCATTAACATTGTTGTTATAGAGTCTGAAGTTTCAGAGCACTCATTGTCTGTCATTTCTGTAGTGTGCTAATTGTTATGAAATGTTATTTTTTGTATTTAATTAGATGTTTCATAGTTTGTTTAAAAAAATTTCTACTTCTATAGTTTATACACTTTTTAGTTATTTGTTTCCATTCTTTCTCATTTAGTTATCCATGTGTTTTCTAGATTAGTCATTTTATTATTTCTAGTTTAATATACTCTCAGTTTTCTTTAATATAAAATATTTTTTAGTTAGATAGTAAGATGGCTTTAGGTTAGGAATTAATGTTATTAGCTCTAAAAAGTTAGAAAATCTAAGGGAGATAGTCAAGTCATCCTCTATTACAAATAGCCTTAGACAGTGTCCAGTCGACATATTGAAGCTTTTAACTTCTAAAGTAATGGGACCTAATGGCAGCCTATCAATTTTTGGCATCGTTGTCAGGGACATCTTTCTTCCTTGAGTGTTAATAGGAGATGCATCAAATATCTCTTTTTAGGCCAAAATACCTCCTCTAGCTTCTTTTTCTGCATGGTCAGGAAAAGAGGCCCTCACAAAATATTTATACCAAAGAGCCCCCCAAAATACATTCCAATCATACATAGGGAGGCCCAAGGCTCATAGGACCACTCGGTTGATGAATTAGTTGAGCCTAACCCACTAGAGAATTTCCATTATCTTCTCGAAGATCATCTAGTAGAATAACCTATCATAAAAGAAATTATCTTAGAGGAACATATTCCTTTGAACATCATGGGTGATCATAGGGCTGAACCTAACCAAAATAATGCCCACCATTACAACAATGATCCTCCACCACCTCAAAAATTCACTTATCCTATTACTTTGGATGCAGATGATGATTCCACAATGAAAAATATCTCTCCAACTTTCTTGCTAACCTTCCATGGTTTTTCCTTGGAAGAACCAAACTGGTTTCTTTTTGAATTCAAGGTCTTATATCAAACCTATGACTATAAAAATGATAACCAAAAATTGAATTTGTTTCCTTCTACCTTGAAGGATACGACCATGTGTTGGTTTATGAGATTAGCTGTAGGATCTATTACATCTTGGGATGCCATGGAAAATTCTTTCCTACATAAACACTAGAGTTATTGTAGGGTGAGTGATCGAAAGGAGGAGTTGTTTCAACTTAGGAAAAATGAGGATGAGAGTCTGGAGGACTATCTAAATAGGTTTCATTTCTTGTCTAAACGATGTGGAGAAGAGACCATAGTGATGATATTCTCAAGACTATATTTCTCAAAGGACTCGACGATGATGTATGGTGAAGCCTTCATCTAATGGGAAAAGGAGATGTGTCTCAAAAGGGCCTTGATGAAATATGTAAGTTGTGTCAGAATTTCTCACATACTCATGGAGGAATTTGCAAAACTATTTTTTTTAAAGGGTCCAACGAAATAGGCAAGCTCTGGGAGGAAATATAAAACCTTAAAACATACATACTCATTCAATTGAATACTAGATTGGATGACATACAAGTTAAGATACACAATTTTGAGACTTTGTCCATCTAGTGTCCTAGATGCTGAAATAAACATTTGTTGCAAGAATGTCCCCTAGACAAGGTTAATGTTTGTCAACTTTGTGAACATAATCATCCTACAAACCAATGTTATCTCCTTACTGATATCAAGAATTCCAAGAAAAGGACTACACATGTTGAAGAATAAATTAATGTGGTAAATCAACGCCAAGGAGGGAACTTTCCTTATGGAAAAAATTCCAATTCCGCTTGGAATCCCCAAAAAAACTAGGCTAGTAATCAATGGACCCCATCATGGCCTCAACCACTGCCTCAAATTAGGGAACTCCCTATTAGGGAATCCCCAAAAAAACTAGGCTAGTAATCAATGGACCCCATCATGGCCTCAACCACCGCCTCAAATTGGGGAACTCCCTATTAGGGACCCCCTAAATGGGTGAACCAATCATAGGGAACTCAGCAGTGGCCAACCCAAACTCAATAGTAGTGGTATCCACAACATACTACTCCTCAATGGAATTAGGGGTAGAATAAATTCTATACTCGACCTCGTAGGAACCAACAAAAAAATTTGTTACCTCCACCCTAGAATCCTCCTAAGAGTGAACAGATAAATCAACCTCATATCCCAATGTCGTCACTTCCCAATCCAAAGAACAATCACCAAAATACTCCGATATACTCTATTGAACAAGATAATGTTACTGGACTTAATGCAATACATTCTAGTAATGTTTAGTTGTGCTCTGGTAAAAAAATTCAACCGTGAACCATTGAAGAAATAATGGATGAATCTACTCTTAAAAATTCTGAGGACACTCCACCCAACCATATTGTTACCACAAATAATACTATTCATCCTTCAGCAGCATGAGCTTCTAACTTACATTAGGGGGTGGGGAGGAAGGTCAATCTCCAACTAATCTTAGAAAGGATACCACTCCAAAAGAGAAAACTCAAGTACCATTTCCGAAGCATCTAAAATCGACCACTTAAAAAGATACTCTAGAAATTTCCTTGATCTCTGAAACTGCATTAATTCAGGAAATCAAACAACTACAAATAGAGGTCCCTTTCTTGCAAGCAATAAAGGAAATTGCAGAGTTGAATCAACTAATCAAATAGATGTGTATTAAAACCTCAAGGAGGAAACAAGAGAAAATAAATACTGTGCACATCGATGGCTATTTAGTTGATTTTGTTTCTAGAAAGACTGTCACTGCAAAATATGATGATCCTGATAGTCCACTTATAAGTGTCACAATTAATGAGGTAGCAATACCTAATGCATTAGTGGATTTTTGACCAACCATTAATGTAATGATTGTGGATGTGATGGGAAAATTAAGTCTTATTTATTTACATAACACAACTACAGTCTTACAGATGGAAAATCAGTCCATAGCCATTCGAAAGGGCATTATTGAAAAAGTTCTTATCAAATTTGATGGATGGGAATACCCAGTTGACTTTCAAGTCCTCTGGTCACTTACACCCAAAGATAGCTATCCAATAATTCTCAAAACACCATAGTTGGCCACTATCATAGCTAAAATTAATTGCATCGAAGGAGGAATGACCATTTCTCATGGTCTAGACAGTAAACATTTATTCTTGTACCCTCCTACTAAACTGAATATAGCAAAGTGTAGGTTGATGAACCATAAGGTTCTAATAATCAAGACAGTATGGCCTCATTAGCCATGGTAGTCATTAAACAACATGGAGAAGAATTAGAGGTTGAGTTAGTAAGTGATGTAGCACATCTTTCCATAGGTTCAAGTGATGAGGAGATGGTGGATGCTCTAGAGATTCTGGAGTAACCGATCGATGTACATGGGATGGAATAAAATTATACTACTATGGGAATGCCTTGTCCTTTAGCCAATATGATTCCTAGAACTAGCTATTTTTTTGAGGACATGACTAGATTTCATCGATTGATACCTCATATTTTTCCTCTCAACACCTTGTTACAACCAATTCATACCGTCTCTTCTACCCATCCAGGAACAAAATCAATTATGTTGCTACTGAGAAAAACCTTGAACATCAATAGTTGGCTGAGAGAATTAGAAGAGGATAGATTATTTAATGTGTTGGTAAAGAGGTCTAGATCTTTTTCTTGGGACTACATAGACATGAGGGGAATCCATCCAAGTGTTTGTATGCATCAAATTTATATTGATCCTGACATCAGACCTGTACATTTGCCACAGAGGAGACTCAATTTTGCATTAAACGATCTTGTCAAAATTGAAATTGAGAAACTCCTCTGTGCAGGATTTATTTTTATCCTATCTCTGATAGTAAGTGGGTCTCAAATAAAAATGGGAAGTGGAGAATATGTTTAGATTATAGATATCTTAACAAAGCCACTCATCAAAATTATTTTCCCTTACCATTTGTTGACCAAGTTCTGGACAATTTGGCTAGGAGGAAATATTTCTCCTTTTTGGATGGATTTGGTGGTTACAACCAAATTTAGGTAGCACTAGAAGACCAAGATAAGAAAAAATTCACTTGTCCATGGGGCACATTTACATATTGTGTTTTTCCCTTTGGACTCTATAATTCTCCTACAACTTGTCAACAAGCCATTCTAGCTATATGTTTTGAGCTTGTCAATGATTGTGTAGAAGTTTATATGGATGACTTCACTATTTGTGGTTCAACCTATGATGAAGCCCTTCAGAACTTGGATAAAGTTTTAGAGGTTTGCGAGGATCACTGACTATCCCTTAGCCAGGAAAAATGTTTGATAATGGTGGAACAGGGAATAGTCTTAGGTCATCATATCTCATCAGAAGGAATAAAAGTTGATGCTAAGAAAATTGAAGTCATTCAACAATTGACTACTCCTTAGATGCAAATGAATGTTAAAAGTTTCCTTGGGCATGTTGGATACTATCAAAGGTTTTTAGAAGCCTTCAATAAAATAGTTTCGCCTATGTTTTATCTTCTCCAGAAAGATGTGGAGTTTAATTGAACACCTGAGTGTCAACTATCATTTGAAACAATAAAGAAGAAGCTTGTCTCTTCTCCCATCCTACGTGGGAAAAATTGAAACCTTTGTTCCATATCTATGTCAATGCTTCAGATGACACAATTGGTGTAGTATTCGGGCAAGAAGATTAGAATGGGGGTAAATATGCCATATATTTCATTAGTAAAAAGAAAACATCTACTGAGAAAAAATACACGACAACAGAAAAAGAATTCTTGGTTGTGGCTCATGCCATTAAAAAGTTTTGCCATTATAATACCAGATATAAAGTTACTATCTATACAGATCATTCAACTATAAAATATTTAATGAATAAACCTATAGTTAATGGGTGAATAATGAGGTGGTTACTACTCCTTCAAGAGTTCAATGTAACAATACTTGATAAGCCAGGGAGATTTAATGTAGTGGAAAACTTTATGTCTTGAATTAAACAAGAAGATGGTGATTGTGCACTAGTGCAAGATGAGTTTCCAGATGAATTTTTTTTTTCTATTTCTATAAAGAAACCTTGGTTTGCTGACATTGCCAACTATTTAGCCGATTCATAAGTATCGCTTTGTTTTACATCAAAATAAAGGAAGCAACTTATTAGAGAGAGTGCCCCATTTAAATGGATTAATGGGATTTTATTCCATTTTGGCCCTGATATGGTCTTGAGAAGATGTGTCAAGGCCAATGAAACATACAGTATCCTTAGGGCCTATCACGATGATCCTTTCAGGGGTCATTACTCTACAAAAAGAACTTCTCATAAAATTTTGGGTGCTGGGTATTATTGACCTTCAATTCATAAAGACATTAAAAAGTATATTCATCACTCTGATGAATGTCAGAGAGTAGGAAAACCAATTGCTTCTGCTGAAATTCCCTTGTAGCCCCAAGTAGTCCTTGAACCATTCAAAAAATGGGGATTATATTTTATTGGTCCCATAGATCCTTCCTCCCAATGGAAGGAATACATTCTTGTTTGCACCGATTACCTAACTAAATTGGCATAAGTTAAGGCCCTATGAGTTGCTAGAGAGGAGAAATTTGTTGACTTCCTCTATAATAAGATTTTTCTTAGGTTTGGAGCCCCCTTAACCATCGTTACAAATTGGGGACCCCAATTCATGTCCAAAGTTTTTGAATTTATGAGCTATTTCAATTGAGTCACAAGAAGTCTTCTCCCTACCACCCTCACACAAATGGCCAAGTAGAGGTGACTAATAGGGAGTTAGAAAACATATTAAAAAAAAAGGTCTCTTCAGCGAGAAAAGATTGGGCTAGGAAATTTCCTGAAGCTATCTGGGCATACAACACAACATGGAAATCCACAACTGGATTCATCCCCTATCAACTTGTTTTTGGGAAAAAACCTTTCTTTCCCACTAAGCTCCAAACTCTAAGAATGGCTATGGAGTTGGACCTAGATCTGAAACGAGCCCATGTGAAACAAGTTCTATAGTTAATTGAGTTGGATGAGCTTTGTTTAGATGCTATCCATCAAACTGAGCTGGTTCAACATCAATGAAAAGTTTGGCATGACAAACACATTAAAGAGAGAGAGTTCCATAATGGTGACTAGGCCTTGCTATTCGATTCTAGCTATAAGGACCACAAAGGAAAACTCAAAACTCATTGGCAGGGGCCATATGAAAATTTTGAAGTTTTCGCGAATGGCATAGTTTAGCTAAAACCCATTGCTAGTGATACACAAACTCTCTTGGTAAATGGTCATCGCCTACGTATCTACCATAAACTTGTCAACAAACAAGAATTTACAAAATTGGTATAAATGCAGGGAGAAATCCAATGCATTGACTGTGCCAAGGTAGATTCCACCTAACCTTGCTTATTGCATATAAAAGAAAAACTATGAAAAAAGTGTAATAAAAAGACATGTGTACCAATTTGTTTCAAATCATTTTTCATTTATTCTTATTTTCGGACTTAACTACATGTTGTCTCCATTTTCCAGGACCTCATAAATTTAAAAACAACTTATGGAGCACCTTTCCAAGATGCTCCGGAACTTGATATTTTAGATGCCTAGTGCTTCAAAACTCACCTCTTGTCAGAACAAAGCTCTGGAATGCATGAACTTAGTTGTGAAGGTGCTCTAGAACTTGTGATCTTTGATGCCTAGATGCTCTAGAACTTTCATCTCAACTCATCATGTCTGACGATTACTCCTGTAGAATGGAGATTGGTAGAGAAAAGCTCCTGAAGTTTGAGCTCATTCATATATAGCCATTTTTCTTCTTTCTGGCTGCATCTTGCGATGATGCTCTAGAATCTTCCTTCAATTGCTGCTCCAACTGCATGTTGTGATGATGCTCTGGAATCTTCCTTCGGTTGCTGCTCTAGCTGAATTTTGTGATGATGCTCCAGAATCTTCCTTCAGTTGCTGGTCTAGCTGCATCTTATGATGATGCTCTAAAATCTCTCTTCGGCTGTTGATCTAGCTACATCTTTCAATGATGCTCCAGAACTTATTCATCTTCTTCATTTGGAATGTATGCCACAAAGTGTGCTCTAGAACTTAGTCATCAGTTTTGAGCGCATGTTCATAAGCGTGCTCTAGAACTTATCCATTTCCATTCTTCCCATCGCTTTCCTTAAAATTTGAATTCTTTTTGATGCTTTGATTTTTCATACCTATGTACACACACCTTTTTTATTTTTTTGTACTAACGGCGGTTATGTCGATTTTTGCCATATTTTCATCATAAATAAAAGCCACCATGGCAACCTGTCCTCATTGATGACTCCATCATTCACAAGATTCTTCACTCATGTCATAATAAATATGTCATCACCTCAACCAATACCATTGCATCATCCTATTAAATTGGTAAAGGTACGAAATCTTCAGGCAATCGCAAAATGTAAGTAAGTACAATTTTTTTCTTAAAGTAATTAGTTATTTTAGAATAAGGTGTAATTAATTGGGATGAGTTTCCCCTTTATAATTTAGTAAACTGAGCCACTTAGTGATTAACTGCTAGTACAACACTCTTTTCACACTCCTCCATGCAAATTATCATCATTATTCAGTAAGCTCCGAGCAAAGAAAAATAAATGATAGCTTTTTAATTATATTTTCAAAACAATTATGCACAAGCTTCTCGTACTGTTGAATTTTTTAGCTAAATCATATATTGGAGATGGAAAATGTGGGGTACAAAGAAGAAATTACTATGATTGAGCAACATTTCCAGTTTGTTTGAGGAACTGGGATGGTTGGATTTCATTAAAAAAATTCAAGGAATACAATGAAAAGTTGGTGAATGTATTCGCAAAAAATTACTCCAATGGTAAGGTGACACTTCATGGGAAGTGTTTTCAGGTGAGTCGAAAAGTCATTTCTCACCTCAAAAATTTAGATAATTCTTGTATTAAAATATCTGAAACTTCTCAATTTACATATCAAAAGTTATCAGAAGTATTTCTTAGAGAGGGAGACCCTTAGCCGGTGATAGTTATCAGTACTAGAGGATAGAGTAAAGGGTTTCAATGAACTTTTATATTACAGCCCTAGGGAATCATTGTTGCATGGATTATAAAATACTTTACATGTGAGGGACAACTTACTACTATGGTAGGACCTACATTTCGTATTCTGATACATTTGCGATATGGGAAAGAAAACCTTGCCCTTAGGGTTAACGGCCTAAATTTTTGAGTGACTCTTTTAACTCCTCCACATAAAGATATAAGACAAGTTCGGGGCCATTGAAGCACCATGGGTTAATTCAATTAATTTTTAAATATCATTTTTGAAAGAAACCTAAAATCAAGTGGGAAAAAATTCTTTGGAAATTTGAAAAATATCTACCCAAAAGGAAATTGGAAGAAGGGGAATCCTCTAAACAAGTTGCTTCACCTTCTAGAGGAACTTCCCCTGAGGCCTCTAAAACTCTTGAAGCCCAAAACCACAAACCCTGGTGAGGAAGCACCAAAATATTTAACCAAGGAATTGAAAACCCCAGATCAGCCAGAAGATGTTGAAATTATTCATCCATATGTAGACAACATTCCCCTTAGGAAGAGGAAAATAAGAACAAATTTCACTTTTCAGAACACTCCTCCTTTGAGGAGAAGCAAGAGATTGTCCTATGATTTTAAAAAAATCCTAGTTCAGAATATAGGAAGTGGTTCAAAGAAAAAAGAGTCCAAGAAGTAGAAAAATCCCATAGAAACCATTGATCTTGTTGATGACATAGAAATAAGAGAAACATGGGAATAGATCCATCAGTCTCCAGAGAAAGAAACCCCTGTTGAGGAACTACCTTTCCATCTAGAGCATGAAGAAGAAGCCCTTGCTGGGGAAATATAGAAAGAGGAAAGGGAAAAATCTCCACCTTTTATGGAGGTTGAGGATAATGTTTTATAAAATTTATCCCCAATTGTAAATAAAGTTATTGAAACAGTTAAAAATGAAGGTGCTAATGTAGAATTAGAAAAACTAAGATTAGAAATTGATGAGTTAAGAAATTAATTGCAAAAAAATGAAGAAAATATAGTACAAAAACAAGAGGAAATAATAGTACATATTATTTTAATAGGAAAAAGAGATTAGGAGATTCAAAATTTAAAACTATAGATAGAAGAAAAGGATACATTCATTAATGGGTTGCAGATATAAATTCAGAAATGGAATCAAGAAAATAGGACATATAATGCTAATTTGTCCAATAGGGACAAACAAATTGAAAGTTTGAAAAGCTATTTTATGCACATGTTTCAAGCATTTGAAGAGGAAAAGAAAAGACAAAGTGAAGAACTGAATGTTTCTCTAAGTAATATTATGGAACTAGAACATGATTTGCAGGAAAGCGCCAATAAGCCAATAATGGAATCAAAGTTAACTTAGACCGAGCCAACTGTAACTGAATGGTTCCAAGTCTAAATTTCCCCCATTATTAATGAAGTGGATGGAATGGTGCTATTTCTTGTAATATGATAAGATTGATAATATTAGGTTAAAAAAGGAGTTGGTACTCTTGAAAGAGTCATTTCATAGGGTCTATAGGGAAAATCAAGATTCATGTCAAATAGGAGAATCTATATTAGCATGTAGGAGACCATCAAGGATGTATCCAATGCCTTTAAATGAACAATTCTTAAGGTGGAAATTGCTAAGAATTTATCATGACCAACCACATGACCCTGATGACAAATAATTTGTTAAAGTGTTTATAGAATCAACTCCTGAACAACAAGATATGCTATGTGAATTCTTTGTTCACGATCTACTATTGGAAACACATATTGATTTCTTTATTAACCTTTTTGTTGGAGAAGTGAAATTGAGATCTTTGGTATCTACCATAAGTAATCAAGTTCATTGGAAAGAATGCATCTGGGAATACTCTCAAGCAAAGAAAAATGTGGGTCTCCAAATAAGATGTCCCAATAGTAAACTTGGAGCTTTTAAATCCACCTTTTTAGCTATTAAAGTGAATGAAACTATGAAGGAAAGATATTATGAGAGTCTCCGACTTTGTTATAATCATTTCATAGAACAAGGGCATAAATTGATTGGTAAAGCTTGGCATGCCTCTGAAGAGAGATACACTCCATTACCAACATATCTAAAGAAAAGAGAAGTTATCTCCCCTCTTAAACAACAATAAAAAGCATTCAACAAGCACAATCTCCAACACGAGCTCCAGAATAGACTGAAGATATGTGCTAGAAACATGCTCTAGAACTTTAGGATGATGGACTCAAATCACAATTTCTTTTGGTTAATTTTTGTTATGTTTTAAAAAGTTTAAAGACTTCATGGCTCAACTCGAGCCTCTCTAATATCTCTGTAATTGGAATTTAAATACATAAATTTTGTTTGCAATTTGTTATAGACTTTTTCAATGGTAATATAAGCCATCTAAAATATAGGACTTAGTTAAGATTTTTCTATAAATATGTAATCTCTAGAAGAAAAGACAATGCAGAATAGTAATATTATGTTGTCAACATGTTTTCTAAATATATATGAATAAAGAGACCATTGGATATCTATCTTTGAGTTGTTGAAATTATAAATGGAAAATATTTTTAATGAGAGAACTTTCAAAAATGTTGTGTATGTGACTTGAGGATGAACGTAGTAACCCACAAGCTGGCCACTTGAGGGAGAGTAGATTAAATACATGAGTACTTTCCTTTCTATTGTCTTTGTTGCATGAATAAAAATTATGATTATAGTCATTTGCACATGTTAATCTTGTAGAAGTCATTGACACTAATGTTATAGGGTCTGAAGTTCTGGATCACTCGTTGTTTGTCATTTCTGCAGTGTGCTAATTATTATGAACCATTATTTTTTGTATTTAATTAGATGTTTCATAGTTTGTTTACAAGTTTTGCTACTTTTTTAGTTTATACGATTTTCAGTTTAGTTGTTTCCATGCTTTCTCATTTAGTTATCATGTTTTCTAGTTTAATACACTCTCAATTTCCTTAAAGATAAACTATTTTTTAGTTAGATAGTTAGATGGCCTTAGGTTAGGAATTAATGTTAGCAGCTCTAAAAAGTTAGAAAAACTAAGGGAGATAGTCAAGTCATCTTCTATTCCAAATAGCCTTGGACACTACTTGGTTGACATATTGAAGCTTTTAACTTCTAAAGTAATGGGACCTAACGATAGCCTATCACCCCATATATCTTTATACCTAGAGGATCTTGTTGTAGATTGTATCATTCTTCTTGCATATGTATATTTCTTACCCTTTGATTAGGATAATTTATAGGATCTTGAGTATATCATAGTTCTTGCATTTTCTAATAGTTAAGAGAATTGTCTTCACATTACCACCCTTCTAATTGAGACCAAATCATCATATTATAATGTATTTCATTATCTTAGCATCACCACATCCTTGGAACCTATTGGTTTGGTACAGTAGGATATCCATCTTCTTTAAACTATAGCTACTTAGGATTTGTATCTTGTAGACATATCATGCTTGTTTCTAGAGTTTTAGATTATATATTTGGAGGATTACTTTGAGGAAATTCATCTCCTACTTATTGAAAAATAAATTATCATTTTTGGCCTATTATCTTCACTATCTTTCAAGAGTTTTTCTACTTCATTCTTCATAGGATTTTGGACTAACATCATCAAATTCTAGTATGTAGATATTTGAGTAGTTTTTGAAGGAACACATCTGATGCACGAGCATCCTTGGTTCTTGGAAATCTTGCATCAACCAAAAATATTTTCATTCAATTATTGTTCTTGTTCAGTTCTTTTGCAGTTTCAGTTGGTAGATCTGGTGTTTCTTCATGTTTTCTCACCAGATATTGTGTACCTGATGTTTCATCGTGGACATGTTCAATTTCCTTATTCTAAGTTTTCAGCTTGATTGGATCTTTTGTCCGACAATTTATCACTTTTGGATTGAGTGATAGTTTTTGGAACTGGCCCTAGAATAATTTCAAACCTAACAGCTAGTTGGATCGATCATGGATCTCACTCGTAACTTGTGGATCCTCACGATGTGTTTAGATTTGTTCCTTGGAGTGTCCCGACCTTACCTTTAGGTCCACACTTACTCATACAAATTTACAATGGAAGAATTTGGGATTTGAGGCCAACCTATTTTTATGCACATTACATTTTCTTCATTGGATGCTGTAATGATCTTTGGCCGATGGGGGTGTTTCTAGACCTATGTATGTGATATAAAGCATGTAATGAATCATCAAAATGACAGCAAATCAACTTCAAGTAGATTAGGTTGTATATAAAGTTTGATCTATAGGTTTTTCGCTCGCATGTAAGAGTACTGTGTTTTGAACATGTTGTAATTAGGCCTGTGAGCTGAATCTATAGGCCCAGATGTGGTTGACTATTTGTAATCAATATTTTTGATAATAATAATGTATGTAACTCCATTTTCGTCCATATTTTGTGTTTCTTCTATTTGTTACTCCTGTTGCATGGTCTAAATTATTCTCTTTGAGGACCCTCCTACCATGACTACACCAAATTGGTATCAAAGCGAGATTCATTCCTTGCGAGATCTTCAGAGTTTGCACAATCCTATTGAATATTTTTTGTGGGGTGGTGGATTTAGGGTTTGACCCACAACTACAGAGGATTTGTGTAAAGATGGCAGGAAGAATAAATGGTAGAGGAAATGGAGCATGTGGAAATGTAGACTCAACTGTGATGGAAATGTTGAGAGGAATTGCTGCAATATTAGAAGCAGTTGAAATGACCTAGAAAAGAGGTCGACCAGTTGATGATTTAAGTGATGAAGAAGTGGAAGAACAAGAATAAGTTGCAAGAGAAGAGAAACCTAGTCTTGATCAAGGGAAAGATAGGTTCATAAGAGCCCTAACTAGAGTGAACACTAAGCCACATTTCAATCCACCGGACTACAATAGTAAATTGGATTCAGATCAATTGCTTGATTAGATAGCAAATATGGAAAAGTACTCTGATTTTGAAGGTACCACAAAAGATAAGAAGGTAATTTTTTCTTGTACAAAATTTAAAGGACATGCATCCCTTTGGTGGCAACATTTGCAAATATATAGCAAAATAAAAGGAAAGGAGAAGATAAGATCATGGGATCAGGTGTTGAATAAGTTGAAGAGAAAGTTTGTCTGTAAACTATCAGATTAGTTTGTTCCGAAAATTGAGGAATCTAAAAAAAAAGGAATCAAGTGTGACAGAGTATACTGAGGAGCTCTACAAGTTGAATATTAGATTTGGACATTCAAAAGATGAGACCAAATAAGTAGCTAGATATATGAATGGTTTGAGGTCGTCCATACAAGATGAAAGTAGTTTGATTAAGTTGTTGAGTGTGGAAGAAACATATCAATGTGCCCTAAAATAAGAATAAAATTTGAATAAAAGACATGAAAAAAGACAGAGAGGAAGAATATCTACTGGAGGAGGAAGAGGATCTTTTGTAGATCAGGATAAAGATAAGGAGGTCATTAAGAATTATAGTCCATACCATAGAGATGATGGAAACTCTTACGGAAGAGGAGGATATGGTGGTTATAGGAATGGAGGATATAAAAAAGGTGATAGAGGACCATAGAAAAGAACATTCAGAGGAATGTGTTACAAGTGTGGTGGAGGACATAGAGAGTTTGAATGTAATCAAGGAGAAACAAGCAAGAGAACTGAAAATAGCAGGAGAGCAACCTTTGTTGAAGAGGATCATGATGGATCACCTAACAAACTAGAAGAAGGAGAAGTGTTGGTGAACAAAAGGGTATTATGTCAAAGTGAGATGGAATTGGAACCATTGCAAAGAAATAATTTGTTTCAGACAAGATGTAAGGTAGCTGGTAAATGTTGCAAAGTGATCATAGATAGTGGAAGTTCAAATAACCTATATTCTAAAGAAATGGTGACCAAATTGAAGTTGTAATGATTGAAACACCCAAAGCCCTATTCGATAGCATGGATTAAAGATGAGCATAAGATTCTAATACGTCAACAATTTTTGGTGAAATTGAAGATAGCGAATTACCATGATGAATTTTTGTGTGATATTATGCCTATGGATGTATGCCATATTTTGTTGGGAAGACCTTAGCAACATGAAAAATAGGCTATTCAGGATGGAAAGAAGAACATATACACTATTGTTGCTAACAAGATGAAACAAATTTTGTTTCCTTTGGAAGATGTTCCTAGAAGTGAGGTTTGTATGAGTGATAGAATCTGTTTGGTTGATGGAAGGAGATTCTTGAATTGAATGGGACATGAGAACATGTTCTATGCCCTAGTACCTAAGAAGGTTGAAGAATTGAAGCATGTAGAAGAAAAACCTGAGGAGATAAAAGAGTTGTTGACATAATATGAAGCTATCATTTCAGATAATGTACCTGATGGATTACCACCTATGAGGAGTATTAGTCATTGCATGGATCTGATTCCTAGAGCTAGTTTTCCTAACAAAGCAACACATCGAATGACACTGGCAGAAAATGAAGAATTGAATAGACAAGTGAAAGAATTGTTGAGAAAAGGTTTGATCAGAGAAATTTTGAGTCCTTGTGTTGTACATGTTTTATTAGCACCTAAGAAGGATGGAGAATGGAGGATGTGTATAGACTCTATATCCATAAACAAGATCACAATGAAGTATAGATTTCCCTTGCCCCAGATGGATGATATTATGGATTATTTGAGTGGAGCTAAGTACTTTACAAATATAGACTTGAAGAGTGGATATCATCAGATCAGAATCAGAGAAGGAGATGAGTGGAAAAAAAAATTCAAGACAAATGAAGGATTGTATTAATGGTTGTTGATCTGCCTTTTGGACTGACAAACATACCGAGTACTTTCATGAGGTTGATGAATAAGGTATTGAATAAATTCTTTGGTAAGTTTGTGATTGTCTATTTGGATGTCATCTTGATTTTTAGTAATACTAAAGAAGAACATTTTCTACACATAAGACAAGTTTTGCAGAGCTTGAGAGAAGTATAGTTTCATGAAGGAAGAGTTTGTATATCTGAGATTAGTGATATCAATGGATGGATTGAAGATGGATCATGAGAAGGTAAGAGCTATTGTTGAATGACCTAGAATTGAAAGCATTGGAGAAGTAAGATAATTTCATGGATTGGCTAGTTTCTATAGAAAGTTCATTAGCAACTGTAGCTCTATCTGCATCCCTATGATAGAAACAATGAGAGGAGACACCTGAAGGATTTCAAATGGTCATCTAGAGCGGACAAAATTTTTGAGTTATTAAAGCAGAATGTGATTGAGCAACTTGTGTATGCCTTACCAGATTTGAACAAGGTATTTCAAGTAGACTATGATGTAAGTGGAAATGCAATTGGAGCAGTATTAAGTCAAGAAGGAAGACCAGTAGCTTATTTTAGTGAGAAGTTGAATGATACTAAGAAAAGATATTTAGTGTATGATCGAGAGTTTTATGCCATAGTTCAATATTTGAAGAAGTGGAGACATTACTTGCTATCTAAGGAGTTTATGTTGTATATGGATCATCAAGCTTTGCAGTATTTGAATAGTAAAGGTAAGTTGAATCAAAAACACATGAGATGGGTAGAGTTCTTGTAGAGTTACACTTTTATTTTGAAGCACAGGAGTGGAAAGTCCAATAGAGTTGTTGATGCTTTGCGTAGGAGAAGGAATTTGTTAGCACATATGAGAGTGGAGATATTAGGCTTTGAAGAATTGAAGAACTCGTATAAGGAAGACCTAGATTTTACATAACCTTCGAAAGCATGTAAAGAACTAGTCTTGGAGGATAGGAGTCACTGGTTGGATTATTTCATTCAAGAGGGTATGTTGTTCAAAGGAAATTAGTTGTGTATACCCCGAAGTTCAATGAGGGATAGCTTGATAAAAGAGAATCATAGTGGAGGATTGGCAAGACACTTTGGAATTGACAAGGTAGTAGCATTGGTAAGTGAGAACTACTTTTGGCCTCAGATACATAAGGATGTTAGGAAATTTTTTCAGAGTTGTAAAGTTTGCCAAGATGCAAAAGGGAGTAGTCAAAATGTTGGATTGTATAAACCTTTGACAGTACCAGAAATACCTTGGGAGGAAACCAACATGGATTTCATACTTGGTTTGCCTAAAACACAAAGAGGAAATAATTCAGTATTTGTGGTGGTTGATAGATTTTCAAAGATGACACATTTCATACCTTGTAAGAAGACAACAAATTCAGTACATGTAGTAGACCTATTTTTTCAGAGAAGTAGTCAAATTGCATGGATTACCTAGGAGTATTGTCTCAGACAGAGATACAAAATTTGTTGGTTACTTTTGGAGGACACTTTGGAAGAAGTTGAAGATAGATTTGAAGTTCAGTTCTACTTTTCACCCATAGATGGATGGACAGACAAAAGTAGTAAATAGGAGTTTGGAAAATTTGTTGAGAATTTTGGTTGGAGAGAAGACCGGAAGTTTGGATTTGGCCCTTGCACAAGCAGATTTTTTCCTATAATAATTCAGTGAACATGAATAATGGAAAAACACCATTTGAGATTGTTACTGGAGTTCATCCTAGAGGTATATCAGAATTAAAAGAGATCTGTAAGGAAGATAAAAGGAGTGCAAAAGTAGAGGAATTTTTAGAATATATGAAGAAAGTGCATTCTCAAGTGAAGCAAAAGTTGGAAGATTTGAACCAAAATTATAAGGAGAAGGCAGATGAAAAGAGGAGACATAAGGAGTTTGAAGTTGGAGAGGAAGTGATGGTGTATTTGAGGAAGGAAATATTTCCATTTGGCACATACAGTAAGCTCAAGATGAGGAACTTTGGAACCTATAGGATTTTGAGTAAATTTGATTCAGGAAATGCATATGAAGTAGAGTTATCGGATGATATGGGTATTTCATCTATATTCAATATTGTAGATCTTCATCGCTACCATGAAGCATAGTTCAGTGAAGACAGTAAAGCAAAATTGGAAAAAAAACTTCCCAAACAACAATCAGATGGGATAGAAGAGATTTTGGATGTTAGAGATGGAAGAAAGACTCGTGGAAGACTAGTACAAAGAGTATCTTGTGAAATGGAAGGGTAGACCAGTGGAGGATTCTTCTTGGATTTATCAGGATTGGGTAGATCGTCTTGGTTTTCGTTTAGCCTGAACAAAGTGATGGAATCACTTTTCGTTAACCTCAGATGTTTGATGCAGGAGCATCCTTGGTTCTTGGCAATCTTGCATCACCAAAAATATTTTCATTTAGGTTTTGTTCTTGTTCAGTTCTTTTGTAGTTTCAGTTGGTAGATCTGGTATTTCTTGATGATTTCTCACTAGATCTTATGTACCTAAGGTTTCATCATGGACATGTTCAATTTCCTTATTCCAAATTTTTAGCTTGATTGGATTTTTTTCTGACAAGTTATCACGTTTGGATTGAGTGACAGTTTTTTGAACTGGGCCCAGAATAATTTTAAACCTAACGGCTTGTTGGGTCAATTATGGATCTCACCTGTAACTTGTGGATCCTCATGGTGTGTTTAGATTTTTTCCTTGGAGTTTCCTCGACCTTACCTTTAGGTCCACACTTCATCATACACATTTACCGTGGAAGAATTTCAGATTTGAGGTTGACTTGTTCTTGCACACGTTACATTTTCTTCATTGGAGATTGTAATGATCTTTGGGAAATGAAGATGTTTCTAGATTCATGAATGTGATATAAAGCATGCAATGAATCATCATAATGGTAGCTAATCAACTTCAAGTAGAGGGTATGTGCAGGATCATGATGGGCCAAAAAGTCACGATATCTAAGTGATATGATGACCCATGTGGCTGACGACGTTTTTTTACCCAAAATTGATGAAAAGAAAAGGGTTTTTGAAGGAGACTCTAAGCTTTCCACCAATATAGATTATGCTTTACTTTGAATTTAATAAATAATTATTATTCATTTTCTGTTTGAATTACGACTAAAGTCCTCATTGATAGGCTGATTGAAAAACATCTATAACTTTCAAATGGTATCACATTTTTTGAATCTGAAACATTCGTCACATTCTATGCTTTGCATACTATAGGATTAAATAAATAAAAAATGAACTTAATGAATTTTTGACCAAGTTAAGGTGGTTAGACAAACAAATTTTTATATTTTTTAAAATTTGTAATAAAAAAATCATAATTAATTATTTACTTGGAAAAAAGTTACAAAAAATATGCATCACATCAGGACATGAGTCCTCTACTTATATCTAAAATCTTATAAAAAAATTTAATCATTTTATTGTGGTTAGGGTGGCCAGACAGATACCTACTTCTTATTTTCCCCTGAAATTTAAGTACTACTGCATTGAAATTTCAAATTTTCACCAAATAGATTTTTTGTTTTTTTAAATAAACCTAGTAGTTTAGAAACTACATTTAATTTTCTACAGATTCTATTCTTACATATTTTTAAAATAATATGGATAACTTATTCAAATTTTTACGCCAAGTTGTCTATCTCTGATTTTCTGAATTTTATTGCCACTTAAGGGCCTGTTTTTTCCATGATGATCATGCACATACCCTAGATTAGGTTGTATATAAAGTATGATATGTAGGATGTTTGCTCACATTTAAGAGTATTATGTTTTGAACATGTTGTAATCAGGCCTGTGAGCCTAATTTGTAAGCACGGATGTGGTTGACTATTTATAATAGAGATTTTTGATAATAATAATGTTTGTGACTGTATTTTCCTCCATATTTCATGTTGCTTCTATTTTGTAACTCCTGCTGCATGGTTGAGATTGTTCTCGTTGAGGACCCTCCTATAGTGACTGCACTAACATCATTTATATTTGTATTCCTAATTCTTTCATATTTTTGGAATGGATTCTCCAATCACTAGTGGATCTATTTCTTCCTAAGGGAAGAAATATTTTGTATATGTAGTGGATCATGTTATGTCTTTAAACTTTCATCATTGGTACATAAGATTTATTTATAATGTATTTGTATATTCATTTTGTCTCTCCTACTAGGGGGACATCTATTATGCTTCTATGATAGAAGTAGTCCTTTGGGGGTCCCCTTCCATCCTCTTATCCTTCTTTCACTAGTGTACTTATTTAATTTTGTCTATTTTGGAGATGATTTTTTCTCCCACATGATTTTCTCCTTTTTCTCTAGTTATGAAATAATTCATTTGTTTGTACATTGGTACCTCATCAAGCTTTGTAGTCGGGACCCATTAATGCATCATACATTACATTCATCAAGGTTTTTAGCTTCTCCATAAAATGATCTTAAGGGGTGGTACTATAGTAATTAGAATAATTGCTTGATAATTAATTTTTCATTAATTAATTATTAGGTCCCTTATTACTTTATTAACTTAAGCTAAACTTAGAAGTATTTTTTATTAATATATTGGGCTATTTATAAGTCAAGTTATCTCATTGCATGAGATTGGGACACTTTTCACAATCTAATAATATCCTTATCTAGGATTTCAACTTTTTCTTTTATGAGAATTGATTCGTACTATGTAGTCATTCAATCCAAGTATCTACATTTAACAAAGTTATAGGTTAATCTAAATATCAAATTCTTGTGTAGATCAATCATTCTCTCTTGGTTGAATAGCAAATCAGTTTCTTTGATCTCTCATTTGTGATAGATGTTTTGGTTACAGGTGATTTTTGGGAGCTATCATATTCAAAATCAATTTCAACAAAAGGCACTAGTGGGTTATGCTTGGAAACAAGATGACTTTGATAGGGTACAAACCCCTATACATAAAATCTTAACCAAAGAATGATTCATGATTAGATGCACACTCACTCATAATATTATAATGTAATATCTAAAAATAGACATGTCAATATTTATATAATGTAGTTCTTTTCATGAAATAAATCAAGTCCTATTATTTGTGCAATGAATCTTCAATGTAGTAGTCTATAGGCAACTATATACTCAAGCATTGTAAATTATATATTCATATCATCTTTGAGTTGTGTGGGTTATTAAACTTGAATTTTAGTATCATTATATTTTATTTTTTTAAAAGTAGGTTGACTTTATGTGTTCTACCACAGTTATGTCACATACAAGATTTAGCTATAATATATTTTATACTAATTCGTTAAAGAATGTATTTCTCTCTAATTCCTTAATTCTAATGAATGATAGTTATAATTATTAATTGAGCCACTTTAAGTTGTTTATATATAATTAATATGTGTATGTGATTATATAATTTACTAGAAGTCAATACATGGGTCACATTGAAATTAACTGAGTCAATACTTTTTCCACAAACATAATAATTTTGAAGGGCATGCAATTTTTTCATATTACCATAAATTTATTGTATCTTATGATAACTTGTCTTATTTTTAACAATTACTCTTAATCATCATTGAACTCTATAATGAAAAACACCTTTGTAAGAATCAAACTAAATCCAAATTTGACAATTAATATATATTAATCATATCACATAATATGTACTATCTAAATTGCTTGAAATGATTTGAAGTGGAATAAGTAGAATACACAATATCATCTTTGAGTTGTGTGGGTTATTAAGCTTGTAGTTTAGTACCATTATAACTTTAGTTTAAAAAGGAGGAGGTTGAATTCTTGTGTTCCACCCCACACTTAAGTCACGTACAAGATTGAACAATAGATATAATTATTATTTAAGCTACTTTAAGCAGTTTATATATAATTAATGTGTACATAATGACAGACAATTTAACAAAAGTCAATATAAATCACATTGATATCAACTAACTAAGAGTGAAAAAACAATCACAAATCTTATCATAATTTCCTTTAAAATATTATACCTTCTTTAAACAATTATTCTCAAACATCATCCAATTCAATAATTTATTTTATTTTATTTTAAACATACATCCAACTTTGACAATCAATATATATCATATCACATAATATGTACAATCCAAGTTGCTTGAAATCATCTCATCTTTCAGCCAAATGAGGGAATGGATGCTGCCTTTTTTACCTAAAGAATAAAGTGGTCTTCCCGCGTGCCTCGAAACCCTCTCACCTCCATGATTGGAACCAGTTCCTATCCATTTGATTGTCTTCCTCCCAATACCCAGTTTTCGCTCGACATGTGAAGATGATATTCTTACAGGAAGTGACAGTTTTGGAATATGAGAACTATACAATGAATTTAGAGCTTCCCCTTAATTGCAGGAGAAATAGGTTGCCTTAATATGTGGAGTTGTACCAGAGAAGCCAAACATAGAGATTATGTTTTTGCAAGTGGTAGCGTTGGTGAACAGACTGCCAATTCAGTCACATGTTGATGTGAAGTGGGCCAACCCCTACTCAAAAACTGGAATGCGGCCATTGTTCCAACATTCCTTGGCTCCTGTTAATAGTTGAAAATCCATCCATGTCTTAGTTAGTACAGACAATTGTCTTCCATAAGAACTCAAGTTCATTTCAACTATGCCTCGAGCGAATCTAGTTTGTTATAATCATCACTAGATATTGTAATGAAAAACTGTTTTGACGTTGGAGGGCAAATCCTTTTAACTTGTCTAGCAAAGAACTTTTTGTAAGGTTTTTCTTTACCTTTTAGTACAGGGATCTTTGCTTTTGGCGCAGTTCTCATAGGGTCCACAGCAACCGACCCACTTAGAATCGGCTTCATACCATCTAAGATTTGGTGTACTTAGATAAGATAGATTAGATGGCGGTTGTTCTAATCAATGGGTATACTAACTTCAGATCTTTATTCTTATTGTTTATATATATATATATCTTGGAGATAAAAGGTGTACATTTTATACTTTTTAATATTGTTTTGATGGTTAGGGTATAAATTATTTGAAAAATATTTTATTTGATATGGATATAATCTTTTGTACAACAAGTCTTTTATTCTATCATTATTTGCATTTTTTAGGTTATTTCAAACACTAGAACATGTAATAGTGTCTCATGCGTTTAAAATCAATTTCTCTTACCTAAACACTCTCATTTTCATAATATCCTACTTGTATTTTGTGCCTATTAGTTAGATTGATCCTAATGACACTTATTTAAGTGGACTTTTCTAAAATAGAAATAGAAAATCATCCAAGATCTATACTTAGATATACATATGCTTTTCCCTTGAAAAACAACCAAATGCATCTACCATTGTTGTTACATAGACCTCTATTGTTATAGCTTCATACACCTTCACCATAAGGCCAACCACAATCTTTCAACTACTTGTCAAATCCTACTATAGGGATTGACCAAGACAAGTTCCTTGATGTGTCATAACTACCTTTACATTTTCTCTCTTCTAGATCTCATAACCTCTAAATTAACTAAGATAGACAATTATGGGCGCATGTTTTTAAAATCAATAAATGCAATTGATACACAATTACTATGGTATAGGACAATAACTCACCAAGAAGACACTATTTTTCCTTCAGGATACTATTTTTCCCCTTGGGACATTATCATGCTCCTAATGTCACTGCTACACCATAAAAAATTTGGCATGATCGGTTATTTCCAAATACATAGACTTCAAAATAAATATTTCACTTATATCTAGAACCTCATCTTATTGTCTTGTCGACTCTGTAAACACAACTACTCACTTATATAGTTAATTAAATCTAAAATTTAATAGTTATTGTTATTTATAAGTAAGCTCTAATTTATCTTCTATGACAATTATAAATTTAGTAATAAAAAAGAAGGATTTTTACTAAAGGGTTTTTTTCATTTACATTTTCATGAACCCTAGTTTATTCTAGAACCTTTTAAAGCCAAAATAAAAGAAAAAAAATCTTAATTTTTTTCAATACTTCATCATGCCAACCTATGACCTACCTATTAAATCCTTAAATATCTACCTTTTCTATATTTTCTTGAAAGCTTGAACCATGGTTACAACATATTTCTTTCTAAACAACCTTACTACTTGCCCATAATATTTATGATGTTGATACTTTATTATCAATATATGATATTGACTTATCCTATTGATAAACAAAGTAAACACTAAAGAGAATATTAAAATTTGGAAATAAAATATAGCCAATGTGTGATAAATCATGAAATGGAAATGTAGAGTAATGATAAAATACTTAAAAACACATATGACACCCAATATACATGGAGAAAATATTTCAGGAAATATTTAATCACCAAGGCGAGCACAAATTTCTACTAATCTCAAACATAAGAGTACATCAAGAGATATCACTTCTCACGTTAGTCCATTCTCCTTGTGGTAGAGTAATAGTACTTCAACCTACTATTGACCTTGCATTCCTATATATTTTGCATGTACGTCAAATATTAATGGAACATGGGTACTTAGATTCCCATAAGGTTTTGGGAAACAATATTTGTATTACTCTTATACAAATCTATACTATTATTATAATGATATTGATATGAAAGTTTATAATTGTTAGAAATTGAATCTATCATCATTATAAGATTTATTAAGAATATCTCTTTTATGAACTATTTGGGAGTTACAATGTGTGAAGTATAGAATCTTTCTATGATGGATATATGGCCCACATTAGTCAGCCACTCTATTGTATTCCACTTGACTTGAGAGTCTATACAAACCTATTCCTAGGATAAATATGTTTTTTTTATGATGTCTATCTTGCATTCATTGATGGATTCAATCATTGGAGAATATTAGTTTTCCCAAGACCATGTAACTTTTTTTTCGGTTTTGGGAAATCATTTATAGTTTTCTTTCTTTATCTACCTATAAATTTGAAGAATTCCCAAGCTGTTTTATAGAATTTTTATAGGTGAAGTAGAGTGAGAACACTATAATGATTTCTAACTAAGGATTTATATGGATTATACTACATAATATTTTTAATTCATTAATACAAGGTAAATGATATCTTTGGTGGTTATCTTTTTTTAAAGGTTTTCCCCTTGTAAATTCTAGTGTTATGTGTTTTATATGAGTCTTTTTTGTTTATTGATGCATGGTTCTCGCTATGTAATTTAACAATTAATCACACACTAATTTAGTTGGTATAGCATATATTTTTATTATTAATTTTAAGTGCTCACTGTAATATTTTACCTTATTTATAAACATTTGATATTAGAGATTAGGTTTTATTACAGTGGCATACCTTTCTTTAAATTTAATGAGTTTCTTGGTTGTAGTAGGATCTCTTAAGATGATGTTTTTTATAAATCTATGTGTTGCTAGAGCCATGGATAGCACTTTCTATTAAGAGATTGAAAAATCCAATTCCTTTAGGTATGAGCTGTGTAAGGTAGAAGAGTAATATCTCTTAGAAGAAAGGGTCCAATAGAGATTTTTACAAATGAGAGAAAAGCTATAGATATTATAATGAAGGCTAGTAAAATATTGACAATAAGTTAGGGTAAACATTCAATTATTTATGGTAGATTATGTCCACCTGAATGTCTCATATAGTAATTGATCCATCAAGATGTGAAAGATAATTATAGGTGAAATTTATTAGTAAAATAGAATTATTAATAAGTCATATCTTAAAATGAACGTTTATTCATTAAAAATGAAGGGAGAGTCATATATAAAACATCTTAATTATTTTAATTTGATTTTGACTGAGCTATGTTATATTGATGTTAAGCTAGAAGAGGAGGATATATTTATTTTTCTACTTCTCTCATTGCCTAAATCTTTGGAAAATCTAATCATTTGTATTGGTTTTTTTGTTATAGATATAAAGATAGATTCCCTTGTTTATAATTTTATTAACTTGTAAAGTGAGAAAATCCATAGATAAGGATGCAATGGATTCATTGGTTTTCTAGGAAGGCCTAAAGATAAGGTATTTTATAAAGGGGAACAAAATAAATATAAGGATGGATACTTATTAAGAGGACAATCTAAAACTTTTTTGAAGAGTGGAGTAGAGATTTAGAACTATATACACCTAAAATTGGTGTGGAGCATCTGATTAATTAAATACAAATTATTTGATTAATTATCCTAATTTCCTCTACTGTTTGAATAAATAGAAATATTTATTTATATAGCTCACATTCACATCACATTTAAATTCATCTTAATTAAATAAACAAAATCAAATACTTTATTTAATTTAATTATCAAATCCTTATTTTATTCTATCACATCAATCTTAAATTAATTAAATAAAGATCAAAACACTTTATTGATTAATTGCCATATTCTTCTATTTAATTTAATAAAAAACTTTTATAGTTTGTTTTATTAAATTATCTATCCCTCTTTTGCTAATTTAAATAAATCAAAATATTTGAATTAAAACGTAAAGAATATTCCATCTATATTTCCTCAAAAATGAATTAGATATCCTATGTCTAATTTATGTCTAAAATATGTCACAATTAATGCTTTGAAACTTCATGGGAAGTTCTGGAGACAAATTGGAGACCAATTCCAAATTCTTCTCTCAATCCTCCTCCATCAATCTTTCCTCTTCTCTTGCCTGGTGTTTTCATGGGTAGAGACAATCACCATATTTCTCTCAATCTCCTCCATCTCTCACCATTCAATCCTCTAGATTGAATCCAAGCCTCTCAATTCCTTCCCTGTGCATTTCTACAGCCAAGAAATCTATAAATACAACCTCATTGAACCAAGAAAAGGATCCAGATAATCTAACTTATGCACTCTTACTTTGTTGGAATTCAAGTACATCAAGCATCCAAGCATCCAATATCTAGCAATCAATCTTTCACACCATGGTTGCCTCCTATAGCTGCATTTATCAGTTTCATGTCAATTCATGCTAGTTTAATTTATTTATCATCTAGTATTATCATATTAAGCTCCATATCATTGCATTAGCATCCATCTCATTCTTTGAATTGTCATTTTAACAATCATAGTGCATTCACAATCTGAGAGCAATAGTGGTTTAATAAATCTTTGGAGATAGAGAACAGTATGATGCTTTCAGTAGATTATTGCTTTGATTTGATTCATTCAGCTTTGTCTTTGATATAATGTCTTATTAAGAAGTGCGTTTTGTGCTTTACACCTTATCCACGCTTACAATTTGGTGCCCACCATGGGGCATTAACCGAAATTTTATAATTTTTTGGAAAGTGTCACGTAGGTTCTTGGTGTGTTTTCATTTAGTGCTGTCGTCAAATACAATAGCGCTTCCGTGGAAAACTACAGTGCTTCCATGCTCTGATTCAACACTTCCGTGTTACTACAGTGCATCCGTAAAAAAATTCAGCACTTTCAACTTTAGCGCTTCTGTCAACTGTTTCAATGCATCGGTGATTTAATGCTTCCATGGGAAACTTCGGCGCTTCGGTGTCCTGTTTTGGCACTTTCATGTTTTAGCACATCAGGTAAGAGTTATAGCGCTTCGGTGGATTGTTCCAGCACTTTTGTAATTTTAGTCTGGATCCGATGTGGCCACGGCTAGATTTTAATTATTTTCATAGTTAGACTAAAAATTATCAATCCTAGGATAGTCACTTTTAGTTTTCTAAAATTTATCAATCCTAGGATAGTCACTTCTTGGTTTCTAAAATATATCAATCATAGGGTAGCCACTTTTTATTTTCTTAAAAGAAAATCTATCAATCCTAGGATAGTCATCACATTTTTACAGTACAAGTTAAAAAGAACAAACATGATTTCTGTGAAGCAACACCTTCACATAGATTATAAACTTTCTTTTTGGGCTTAAAATAGAACAACTTATATGCTATGCTTGTGGTGATTAGGCTTATGCTCTCCCCTTCACTGGGTGACCAAATCGCTAGATTCACTTTTACTTCATGTTATTTACGCTTTATTAGATCCTTTAGAAGACTAGCCGTAGTGGGAAAAAGTACTCCCTCTATGAGAACAACCTAAGTGGGAACACCTAAAGCCAAGGATTCCAACCCACTATAATAAAAATGCAATTTTTTGATGAAAGTCCAACTTGACAATAGTGAGCAAGATAACCATCCCAAAATCTTTGTTCTAAAGATTGGGAGGTCTCTTGAGGGAGTTTATCAATTACCGTACCACAAGGAAGCCCTATCTACGAACCATAGAGTAGTATCCCACTCAGTAAATATCCATACATTGTCATCCTCATGATGCAAGGGGAGGGAAGAATCTTTCCCCAAGACACTCACCATATAATTGCCACAGACCGTTTTCTCAAAGAATGAGAAATCCAACTCTGAGTATGCACTTGGAAATGACAAAAACATGGGCGCGCTCTAGGGGGTGACAAGGCTGTGTGCATCAATGCAATTCAAGATGTGGGTTGTGAGTATAATGATGATTATAATTAGGGAAAATTAGATATAAAACTAGAATAACAAGATATCAAAACCCTAACTAGCACAATAGAGTACAAACAAGCATGAAAATAAAAATAACAAGCAAATGCAAACCAATCTCTAAGCATGAATTAATTTATCTCCATTGCTCGTCTCCACTTGCATGAGAATGCATGATTTTGAAAGTTTGAATGTTGATATGTTGATTGCTCAATTTTGCAGCATAACGATAAGATGAATATGATAGAAGAAAATAGATAGATAGATGAAAGGATTGAGAGAAATTTTGGCAGAGTGAGGATGCTAGAAGAAGATCCCCCCAAATGACCTGTAAAATGACTGATTTATAGGAGAAGGCTGATTTGATTCAATGGCCAAGATTAAAAGTCAAATTTGTGATATGTATGGCTAGAATTAAAAGTTTATTTTAGTGCCTATGACACACATTAAGTGGGTTATGACATGAGGCTAAAATTAAGATGTGAGGAAATAAATGAGATTCTTTTATTTATTTGGAGAGAAAAGATGCTTATGACGCACAATGAATAGGGGTAAAATAGGACGTGAGTGGGAATCTCATAATTTAAATAATTAAATTATTTAAATTATTTATGCATGTGAAGAGTTGTAGTCATGTGACACATGTTGCAATGTGACAATAAGAGGGATTAATTCAAATATTTAATTTGAATTATTTTGAGACATGTGAAGGAGGAATTAATTAAATAAATGATTTATTTGATTAATTGGGAAGGTGATTTAGTGGAATAAATGAGATAAGTGGGATAATGTAATGACTTAGGATAAAATATTACAAAATGTCTTACAAGGTCATGTATCGACTAGGTAATATTATGACATGGACAATTTTGGGTGTCTACATTTTTCCCCTCTTTGAGATGATGTTTGAGATTATGAGATTTATGTCGAGTAACATCATTTCAAAGAAGCTAAGGTATGGATAGATGAAAAAAAGACAATGCCCCAACCACTTGAAGAAGTGAGGAGTATGATGAATGAAGGAAAGGGATGATAGAAGAATATGATGATGCAAAAGATATGAAGAAATGGGATGATGATATAGGATATGATAATGATGATGATGCCCCCTCGAGAGGATAGGTGGGTTACATAAACACAAATATTCTCTCGAAATGAATGAGATGATAAAGGAGGGATAAGATGAATTATACAAGATAAGAAATAGATGAAAAAGATAAATGAAACGCTATGCTACAATAAAATGAGCAATCATATGTTTGATATAGCACTAGACATTATGCACCAAGGTATAAGGACCAAGGTGACGATGTGTCTCCTACCCTAGCATAATACAACCTTGTCTAGATACAAGATATGAATATTAGTTGGGAGTGATTCGGATTTGACGCAAATGCAAGATAAATGATAACACACACAAGCAAGCAAGCATGTACAAATGATACAAAAACAAACAAGGTATTGCCCTTGTCAAGCTGTAAACTGATGCTTAATTGATTGATTGATGATGATGATAGTGTTGTCATTGTGGGGAATGATATATCCCTAGATCAACACAAGGATGATTGATTGATTGGGTTTACAAGAAGATAAGGATCGAGACCGAATTGTGATTGGATAATTTGACTTGATTGGTTAGCTTGGTTGGTATGGATTAAGGATTTATTTGCATTTGGATTATTGCTTGGAATGATTGAAGATGCTTGATTTTTTGGATTTTTGAAATGTTCTGATTTTTTTGGATTTTTACAATATTTAATTTTTTGGATTTTTTTTTTAATGCTTTGATTTTTTGGATTTTCAAAATGTTTTGAATTTTGGATTTTTGAAATGTTTTTATTTTTTGGATTTTTGGACTATTTTATTTTTGGATTTTTGAAATGTTTTAATGATTTTTTCAATTTTTTATTTTTTGGACTTTTTTGTTTTGACTTCAAATGTTTTGAGATGTCAATGGATGACAATTCGGGTAGCCTTTGTGCTAGATACCAATGACAAGGGAAAACCAAGTCTAGGTGCAAGGAGATAGAGGAGATTGATGGATGAAAGGGTGGGTGATAGGATAAGGCACAAAAGGCTCGTGATATATGGATGGATACAAAGGATAGGTCATAATGAATGAAATGGATGTATGCATCATAGGAGAGCAAGGATGTGATCTCCAAAGACTATGTCGCATAGGAATAACATGCCCCATTTTAGGTACAATACTTAGGACTTTTCATGGCAAAGGTTATGACACTAGGATAATGGTAGGCTTGTTTGGAAGGATGAGATATATCAAAAGATCTCCAAAGCATGTCTCAACATTTTGCCCCACATTTTTATCAAGATCAAAAGGAGGAAGAGAGGATGAATGGAATCAATATGATAAGTATATGGGCATTATGGCTAAGGATGATAAGATAGGAGATGGTAAGATAGGATATGATAGGATAAAAAAATGATATGGTAGGATGAGACAACATGCCCCCAAGTGTAACTGACATAGAAGATCAACCTACACATAACGCCTATTTATCAGGTTTTCATCATGGTACCTATCCAGGGCACCTGTTTACCAGGTTTTCACCATTGGATGAAGGGGTTTATCTTTACTTTTTTCTTTTTCTCTTCTTTTTTTTGACTTTTATTTATTTATTTGACTTTTTTGACTTTTTTTTAATTTTTGGACTTTTTTGACTTTTTTTTAATTTTTGGATAAGAGAAGGGGAATATGGATAGGAGGGACTCAAGTGTCTAGCTCCATGAAAGGCGATAGTCCCACTAGAGATGGATGTCATCACATGAACCATGTCAAAATCTCATTATGCTCATAGATGTTGATAAGGGATGACATGAAAGGGAGATGGAGTAGGTAGATGATGGATTATGATGTGGATTATGGAGGGATTGGTGGATCATGATGTGGATAATGTAGGGGAGATGAATGGGCGGCTTAGCCAAAAGCATGGACCATAGGAAGGTGATGAGGGAGGTATGTAGGATAATGAGTGAAGGGTGAGGAGATGGCGGTATGTGGAATTGTTGTGAAATGGAAGGGAACCATGACCAATGGTTGCACACATTATGATAAACGTTGAAGATTTTGATGTGGAGGAGGTGTAGGAAGCAATGAAGATGTTTTCTTAGGAGATGGGTGATGAAGTGCTTTAGGTACCCACATAGACTTAGTATTTTTATGACTTTTATTTTGCTTGTAGGATGAAATATGAGAATTTTGAGTAGAGTGGGAATGTGAGATGGAAGTGGATGGTTGGGATTTTTGAGATGTAGATGCCTCATTTGACTTGTTTTCCTTTTTCTTAAGGACCCAAACCATTTTATTTTTGGCCTTTTCTTTTGGAGGTATGGGCTTATATTAATTTTTGGATGGATTTTTATTTTCTTTACTTTTGTGTCCTAAGGCATGAGGACCCTTCATATTTTTTTACTTTTGAATCCCATGGGTATGGTGGAATGAGTGGAAGCTTCATGTTTAGACAATGTGTGCATTGATTGGTCATGATTAGGATTTTTAGAGGATTTATGGATAGGTGGATAAGGGGATTGGATAATGGGGATATTAGGTGTTGGTAGTAGTGGAGGTAGATTACATGGATGGATATTTGGAGTTGGAAGCAATGGTGGAAAATTTGATGGTGGAATGTGTACGGTTACATGCTTTTGACATTTGTAGGATGATCGATGAGGGATGGCAACATATGCTTTTGGCATATGATAGGATTTATGGTGGAAAGAGAACTTATGATGCATGGAGGAAGTACCAACATCTTTAGATTGGTGTCCTTGGGGTGTATATCTAAGGCCATAAGAGTGTGGAGGAACCTTGACATGGATTGGCTCCAAAATACCTTGTTCATGAAGGCCTAAACCATTTACCTTGGTAGTTCATGTTTTGAAGCATACGATGGACAATGGGACTAGGTGTGTTTTGGACGCTAGACTTGAGTTCATTATTAGATGAAGAAGGTGAAGTGGATAAAGTTTTTTATTGTTCTAAGGAGGAATATTCATGAATAAAGATGGATAGACCAATAGGACATGTTGGTGGATTTGAAATGGGGTTTATAGTGGATGTGGAAGGATCATTAGGATCTTGATTATGTTCATTTAGATCCACACTATTGGTTTTATCTTCTATATTTACTTGGGAGGCATGTGTCTCATCATGACAAATGGATAATGTGGGATCATGGATAGGACTAGGTAGGGGGTCTATAGGAGAAATGGAGGTTTCTTGCTCATAGATAGGTGATGTGATAGGCTCTTGACCATGGAATGCATAGAGTTGGCTAAGAGGGTCATCATGGCCTTCTTGATCATAGGTAGGATCTATATCATAGAGGGAAGCTTCATCATGAATATGACCAAGTATGTTATGAGTGGGATCATTAGAAGGGCCTAGATCTTGATTAGAATGAGAGGTTAATGTTTCTTCATGCTTTGGATAATGCTCTTGACATAGCTCTTGGATTTGAGTGGAAATGGAAGTGGAAGGCTCTAGAAGTGTGATTTTTATGATCAATAGGTTGTGGACCACATGATGGAGTTGGAAGAATAGGCATGACATTCAAAGGTTGATTGGTAAGCTCATTAATGGGTGCTTGACATGGGGATGGTCTTTTCCGTGCTAGTATTCTTTGGAGAAAATCATTAAAGGATTCTTTGGTTGATGGATTAGTGCTTGAGAAGCTGGATGGTGGTGTTGGTGTAGGACTAGTATGCTTTGAAATAGGCATTTTATTAAATGGTGATGGAGGACTAGTAGATGGAATGGTGTATGATTCCAAACTTATGGTGGTATTTCCCTTGTCAAAAGTATCATTAAGGTGACCTAAGATTTCTACAAAGTTTTCATCATCACTAAGATCTACAAAATTCTCATCATCATTAGGAGCAAAGTTTGACCCACCTTGGAGGATATATGGTTTTGGATTATCTTCATGATTAGGTGAAGGGGCTCCTCGAAGTATGACCTTGGGATTGTGACTAGAATTGTTAAGGATTATGACCATTTTAGCAAGTGTTTGACTAGGATTTGGGTGATGATGATGATGAAATTATTAGATTGAATGACTTGGATTGATTATGATGAAATTGATTTGAATGTGATTAGAAAAAAGGATGATTAGGATGATTAGAATGATATGTTTATGTGTAGGTGTTTATAGCTTGATATGGCAATTTTCAAAAAAATGATTACATATGTACACACATGAATCACACATGCAAGACACATAATCAAGTTTGAATTTGAAATTATGAATGTGATGATTAAGCACGCACTTGAAGAAGACACATCAACAAGTCCTAGAACTAGTCAAGTGGGTATGGCCAATTAGGTCTTAAGCTAGGATACATGAGGTTGACTAGGGATAATTTTAAAGAAAAATCCTGCCACACAGCCAGGAGAAAGGGGTAACGCACCCTTCACCTTCATTTCCCAAAGGTATAAAGTTCTTTTGGGCTTAGCCAAGAGTGATAAGATTTTAACTCTCAAAGAAGCATGTCTTTCGATTCACACTTTGATTGAGGTCGTCTCTAGGGGTGATGAAATCCCCTAGCAGGCCTCCTATGAAGGGTTTGACAAAAGTGAACCAAGTGAGGTGTTTTTGATCACACGCACTTGATTCACACTCGCAATTGTTAATTTCCCTTGAAAAAATCAAAATATGTGTAAAACAATTCAAACACTTGTTCTTTTTAAGCCCAAAGCCAAAATGTGTGATCACAGACAATGATTCTTTTTAAGCCCAATTTCAAAGTGTGATTGCAAACAAGATGTTCATTTTAAAGCTCCAAATTCAAGTGTTTTGCAAACAGAATTGATTGATTAAATGAGAGATAAAGATAATAAAATGAGTGCACCCGAAATTTTTTATTTTCCAATCTGATGTGTATGAATGATATTGTTGCTACTACAGCTCATTATGATCACCTGCAAAATAAAAAAAATGACATTAGAATGCAGCCAAAACAAAAAGTTGATCAAGAAATTTCAATTTTAGATACACGTTTTTAACATAACCAAATTAGATTCGATTATTTGAAGATGTTATTGATCTGAAAAATAAGAACTCAAAGAAGGAACCCCTATTAATTTTCTGAGTGCTTTCCAAAAATGTAAAGAAGTTAGAAAAATTCTCTGTTTTGCACTCAAAAACACGGATTTGTAAAAAACATACAGAAAATAAATATCGGATTATTTCGCATTGCATTTGAGCTATAAATTAAATTTAAAAAAAAAATGACCCCTATTAAAATTAAAAGAGCTTTTCAAAAATGTAAATAGTTTGGAAAATTTCACTGATTTGCGTTCAGAAAGTAAATTTTATGAAAAAACATAAAATAGTGATAATGCCTACAAAACTAGTGATAAACTCTCAATATTTTTATTGTAGCCCATTGAGATGACTTTTAAGCTTCTGTGAAAATATTGTAGAGAAATACATAGCCATTTGAAAGATATGATAGAATTTGTAAAACCTCACGTTTCATCCAAAAACTGGTAAATCTGCAACAAAAAGAAACAATAAAACCTACAAAAAGCAAGCTAGATCAAATGATTCACATCAGGTTCACCAAATGTAGTTAGGGAAAATCAGATATAAAACGAGAATAACAAGATATCAAAACCCTAACTAGCACAATAGAGTACAAGCATGAAAGTCAAAATAGCAAGCAAATGCAAACCAATCTCTAAGCTTGAATTGATTTATCTCCATTTCTCTTCTCCACCTACATGAGAATGCAATATTTTGAAGGAGAATGATTTGATATGTTGATTGCTCATTTTTGCAGCATAACGATAAGATGAATATAATAGAGAAAAAATAGATAGATAGATAAGAAGAAATTTTGGTAGAGTGAGGATGCTAGAAGAAGATCCCCCAAATGGCCTATGAAAGGCTTGATTTATAGGAGAAGGCTGATTTGATTCAATGGCCACGATTAAAAGTCAAATTTGTGATATGTGTGGCTAGGATTAAAAGTTTATTTTAGTGTCTATGACACACATTAAGTGGGTTATGACATGAGGTTAAAATTAAGATGTGAGGAAATAAGTGAGATTCTTTTATTTATTTTGGAAGAAAATATGCTTATGATGCACAATGAATGGGGGTAAAAATAGGATGTGAGTGGGAATCTCATAATTTAAATAATAAAATTATCTAAATTATTTATGTGTGTGAAGAGTTGTAGTCATGTGACACATGTTGCAATGTGACAATAAGTGAGGGATTAATTCAAATATTTAATTTGAATTATTTTGAGACATGTGAAGGGGGAATTAATTAAATAAATGAGATTTATTTAATTAATTGGGAAGGTGATTAAGTGGAATAACTAGGATAAGTGGGATAATGTAATGACCTAGGGTAAAATATTACAAGATGCTTTACAAGGTCATGTATCGACTAGGTAATATTATGACATGGACAATTTTAGGTGTCTACATTTTGCCCCTCTTTGAGATGATGTTCGAGATGGTGAGATTTATGTCGAGTAACATCATTTCAAAGAAGATAAGGTATGGATAGATGAAAAAAAAAATGATGCCCCAACCACTTGAAGAAGTGAGGAGTAAGGTGAATGAAGGAAAGGGATGATAGAAGAATATGATGATGCAAAAGATATGAAGAAATGGGATGATGATATAAGATATGATAATGACCAAATGTAATTAGGGAAAATCAGATATAAAACTAGAATAACAAGATATCAAACTCTAACTAGCACAATAGAGTACAAACAAGCAGATGCAAATCAATCTCCAAGCTTGAATTGATTTATCTCCATTGCTCTTCTCCACCTACATGAGAATGCATGATTTTGAAGGTTTGAATGTTGATATGTTGATTGCTCAATTTTGCAGCATAATGATAAGATGAATATGATAGAAGAAAATAGCTAGATAGATGAAAAGATTGAGAAAAATTTTGGCAGAGTGAGGATACTAGAAGAGGATCCCCCCAAATGACCTATAAAATGATTTATTTATAGGAGAAGGCTGATTTGATTCAATGGCCAAGATTAAAAGTCAAATTTGTGATATGTATGGCTAGGATTAAAAGTTTATTTTAGTGCCTATGATGCACATTAAGTGGGTTATGACATGAGGCTAAAATTAAGATGTGAGGAAATAAGTGGGATTATTTTATTTATTTGGAGAGAAAAGATGCTTATGACGCACAATGAATGGGGGTAAAAATAGGATGTGAGTGGGAATCTCATAATTTAAATAATTAAATTATTTATGCATGTGAAGAGTTGTAGTCATGTGACACATGTTGCAATGTGACAATAAGAGGGATTAATTCAAATATTTAATTTCAATTATTTTGAGACATGTGAAGGGGGAATTAATTAAATAAATGATTTATTTAATTAATTGGGAAGGTGATTTAGTGGAATAAATGAGATAAGTGGGATAATGTAATGACTTAGGATAAAATATTACAAAATGTCTTACAAGGTCATGTATCGACTAGGTAATATTATGACATGGATAATTTTGGGTGTCTACAATGACCTATTTGTCCTTAAGTGTGAGTTTGTTTGATTTGTGTACAACTGTCAAAGCAACCCATCAAAATCAATAAGAATCATTCATGATTCTTGAACATACATGATCTATTCACTTGAAAAACAAAATTCACAATTGCTTGTTGTGTTTTCACAAATTCATTAAAATCAAATTGAAGATCATCCTGAAAACAAACAAAGTCAAGATAGATCAGAAAATCCATGCTGCAAACGTGGAATTCCACCACGTTTGTCAAGAGAAAAATCAAAATCACAAAACCCAAGAAACCTTTCGGTTATCAAGATAAATTGAGAAGATAACGTTTTCTATATCAAAATCAAAAACTCTTTTTACAACAAGGTTGGTGCAAGAAGTTGGGTCCACGAAGAGGGGAAGTTTCAGACGAAAAAAAAATTCTCGCGCAAAACGCATACGCGTTTCTAAAAAATGTATATGCGTTATGTATTGCATACGCGATCCTAAATCAGTAACTCGTACGCGTTACTGTTCGGGTTACGAACCTAAAATGCGTACGCGTTAATAACGTGTACATGTTCCAAAATGCGTACGCGTTCATAACGCATACGTGTTCATAACGCGTACACGTTTCATAACCCGTACGCGTTTCTAAAGACTATTTATTTTTTTAAATAAGCGACTGTGAAAGTCATTTTCACAGCCGACTTTGGAGCGCCAGGACAACAAACAGCAGATCGCGTATGCATTTTGGATGGTCAGAATCTACTAAATTTTCACTCTCACCTCCTCCCGTCGACACACTTGACCTCAGCGACCTCCGGGTTGGTTGAATTCTACAATATTTTTGCATTATAATTGCTATTTAGTTATTTTTGTTTTATAATTTCTATTTAGTTATTTTTGTTTAGTTTGTTTTAATTTAATATTTAATAGTTTTTAAACTGCATTTAATTAACCGAAAACATCAACGAAACAAACAACATAAAATTTTAAATCGAAAACCTAAATTTGACAAATTTAGTTTTGAAATTTAAAACCCTAAACTATAGGTTCTAAAAAACTAATTTACTCAGACCGTTAATCTTTGAACCTAAACCCTAGAAAACGTAAACTAAAACCTTAGAAAACGTAACATAAACTAAAACCCTAGAAAACATAAACTAAAACCTTAGAAAACATAAACTAAAACCTTAGAAAACATAAACTAAAACCTTAGAAAATGTAAACTAAAACCCTAGAAAACATAACGTAAACTAAAACCCTAGAATTTACGTAAACTAAAACCCTAGAAAATGTAATGTAAACTAAAACCCTAGAAAACATAACATAAACTAAAACCCTATTTGTAGGTTAAAATTAGGTTAAATCTAGGGTACAATTAGGGTTTGGCTTAAACTTTAATATATATTGTATAGTTAGATTTCAAAATTACAATTAGGGTTATGATTAGGTTTACTTGTTTAATATTAAAGAATTCAATTACCTGCTTCTAGGGTTAAAATTCATTCTAGGGTTAGGGTTTTAAGATAAATATTTGGGTAAGGGTTGAGGTTAGGGTTTGTATTCAACTAGGTTTAGAGTTAGGGTTATATTTTTATTAGGGTTAGGTTTAGGATTATGAAATTATGAATTAAAATTTAAGATGCAGGTTAGGGTTGGAGTTAGAATTAGCCCCGTCAATTGGTGTAGGGTTCTAGGGTTGGGGTAAAAATTAAATTAAGAGTCTAGGGTTAAATGGTTGTAATTTTGGTGAGAGTTAAACATTCAATCAATATTTAATTAGGTTTATGATTAAAAAGTTTATATGCATTTAGGGTTAGTGTTCAACTAAGGTTATGATACCCGATTTAATTACAATTAGGGTTAGAGTTCAAGTTAGAATACATTAGGGTTCAAGTTATAATTAGGGTCTATGGTTCAAGTTATAATTAGCCCATCTATGGTTCAAGTTAGAATTAGTGTAATAAAAATTCTAATATAAGGCAACATATCCCTAGATGAAATTGTATTTTAAAAAATTCTTCATCTATATCGATTAAATTTTTTATCTTAAACTTGAAAAATAAATCTATTAGCAATGTCTTTTTGAACTAAATCCCCGCACTTAGGTACCTAAGATTTTTGATGGTTTCATAAGAATTTAAAAATCATGAATACTAGTGGAACTTTTTGAAACACATAGGGTTTTAGTCTTATTTCTTCAATTTTTGTTTCTCACAATCTTAGTTTTGAAAGAGTTTATTTACAAACTTATATAACAATGGGGTCTTTAGGTGTGATCAACAAAGTTTATTTTTAGTAGAGATAATTGTGAGGTATCATTTCTCTCAATTTTTTATAACAACCATAGACTTTTAGTCATAACATATTGAATTTTCATTTCCTTCACTCTTGATTAAACATAATCTAGGTCGATTGTTACCATTTTGTCAAAGGGGGTCCTAGAACATCAACTTATAGATTTTCCTTCATTATTATTACTCAAAATTTTAAAAAATCAAGAAATTAAAATGTATAACTCTAAATTCTATAATTGGTGAAGGATTGGGTTGCAAACTTTCTTGGATTTGACCCTACCGAATTGGTAGTTTGGATTCCTTATTTTTTTGCATAATTATTACTTTTAATCACTATAATTTTAATTTATTTGCATCCTTTAAGTTTCATGTAGTATACTATTGTTTAATAATTTATTATTAAAATAATATTTAATTCTCATACCTTTTATGTCTCTCATATGAACAATATTTTGTGTTCTATGGTAACTCCTATTATCATTTCCCCTTTTCAAATGTACCATGATTCCTATGTTTCTATTATTATATGTTTAAATGTATCCTTAATATGTTTAAATGTATCCTTATAACCAATTTTTTTAATTTCTAGATCTTAATGGTTATTACATTATTCTAATATACATAGACACTAAACCCTACATTCTAAAATATGAACACAAACCCTTACCCAAAACTCAAATTGTAAACCACAAATTTGAAATTTTCAAAACTTGTACAAACTTAAATTATAAACTTTAATGTGTACATGCTATGGATTTTTAATGAACATTATTGATTTTTTAATGATAAATCGAATGGTCTTCAAATGAATTGCATTTTGGATTTGTGCACGTTCAATGTGATTTTTAAATAGTTCTTTCAAATTGTCTGCATTATTTAATTAGTTTGTTGATATATATTTTTTAATTGTTTAACATGTGCAGTTGCCATTTGGTTGTACATTCACATGGATCCACTATTTAGCATTGAGGATTTTATGCCTAAACCACATATTCCTATAGATCCCATAGATCCTAACCCACCACCACCAGAAAACCCCATTCCTCCTAACCCACCACCACCAAAAAACCCCATTCCTCCAAACCCTCCACCTCCTAACCCCCCACCCCCTATAGTAGACCAAGATCAGTTGAGAGAGAGCATTAGGGCAAATCTTATGGTCATTCAAGAAAATATAGATCTGATAAAAAATGAGCCTAGAATTCCCCCCCATCTCTCATGGTTTGCATCTACGATGCAAATTATTATCGATTATGTTCGATGTATTGATGCAGACCTAGATAGGTTCCATCAATGGAGAGACGAGAGGAGACAATTCTATGTAGATGGATTGTCTTATAAAGAAACTAATGACCTTAAAATTACCAAAGAAGCCCTGTGCCAGTATTTTTTTAACCCTCAAACTAGCCAACCAATTCCACCCACCAAAAAATGAATTTCAATTTTATGGTGTAGGCACCCCTTGATAGCTACACATTTTTGGGATAGATGGTGGATGGTGTTTGATACTCCACCACATGGCAATTCTAAGGTGCCCCTATACTTTTTGAGAAAGTTATGGGTAGAGTTTGAGTTGGGTTTAAAACCTAACTATTTTGATATGAGGTCATTTCAGGGAGCTGGGCGTGGCATGCCCCAACATAGATTAGGAGCACGTGTTGATCCTCAACGACGTGCTCAAATTGCTCCTATTGTTCCTCCTACTTCTCCTAGTGTTCTTGCTGCATTTAAGCAGCAAACCATGCTATCGACATTAGGAGCATTGAGTTCACTTTCAGGACATCTCACTCATCAGACTTCACACGTGGCGGCTGAAGTGGTCAATAGAGAGCATGGAGGCTCCAGCAATAGGAATACTCAAGCATCCACTTCAGGTGACCCACCTGCATCTGAGACAGAGTCATTTATGGATTTACTATATTCTGAGCATCATCTTACACAGGTGTGTTCATCTTTTGAACTTAATATATTTTTTTGGAATGTGCAAAATTCATGTTTAAATAATAACATCAAATTATATATACAATATTAATTCAATAAGTGTTTGGTGTAGACGCATGATCAGACAATGCCTGAAACTCAAAATGATCATGTCTATATGTTGAGTGTTGTAGATATGGGCTCACCTTTTGGTTAGGTACTTAAACCAATATATATTAAATTTAGTTTGTGTGGATATATATATCTAATTTATTTTGAATG
>CM021104.1:76908359-76947062 GCA_007115665.2 Sequoiadendron giganteum
ATGATTATGAAATGGTTTGATTTGATGTGTTCATGTGGCTGCACGGTTGAGTAAATAATCTGTACAAGCCACATTTATGTTTCGAAATCATGGGAAAGAAGACCAAGAAATAGAGGCGAACAATGTGGTGATTTTTAAGGAGGTGGGCTACCTCCATACAATTGGCGCTGAGAAGGATACATGCAATGCCCAATCCCATGTTAATTGTGGTCTGAATGAAGATCACCACATAAAAAATTCAACTAGTGCCTATGCACATAAAAAATCCAACAAACACCTATGTGGATTTTCTTAAAAAGGCTTTAAAAACATTCAAGCAAATGCACTTGTTGAAAGGAATCCAGATATGCAGAAAAGATTCCATCACCAATCTATTAGAGTAGAGAATGTGGAAATTTTATAGTTTCAAACCCTTATTCAATTACAATAAAGACTTGATGCACATAACAAGATAAACAACATCAAAGGTACAATAAAATATATAACACCAAATATATGTGGGGAAAACCCTTTCGGGACAAAAAACCCCACACTCCAAAAGATTGAACAATGTATTATCTGTAAACAATAGTTACAATACAGTTGTAGTGCAAGCTTCTACAAGATTTTTTTTGTGTTACAATTTTGGAGTAAATCTAACAACATAACGATATATCAACACAACTTCATACAACTCCAAAATACACAAGTGCTCAATATATAAGAGCTTACAATGCATAAAATAGAAATCTCTAAAATAACTACCAAAGGCTGAAAATGAAACATGGAAAGTGGAAAAAATACTGCATAACATAATGGGAAGTTTCCAATTGTCACCACATCCCATGCTGCAAAACATCCACACTTTCCAGAATAAATGCACCTTAGAAACTTACATTCCATGTAAACTCAACATGGAAATAGAAAAATCATTTATGCACAACTGCACTTGCAATTTAAAAAAAAATTCAACATGAATCCTCATCCAAACATAAAATGCAAGTTGTAACTCACAAGACAAAGTGAGAAAATTAGAAACATTTAATATTATGGAAAAATCAAATGTTTAGACACCTTTTTCCTAACAATTGCTAGTGTAAATCCAAATTCCACAACCTTTTCCAACATTCTCCCCGCCTATACCAAAATGGGAGCTTTGGAACAAGGCATGGACACCTATCAAAGCATAATAGAAATAGTATTTTTGTCAGATATTATAGTTTGAAATGCTTTGATAGACATGTATCCAAAATGTGGAAGAATAGACAATACATGTGAACTATTTTTGATAGAATTCCTCAAAAGGAAATCATCTTATAGAACTCCATGATTGCAGGATATGGACAAAATGAATTTATTCAAAAAAATACAATTGGCAAGTGTAAAGCCTCATATCAAAGCCTTAGCCAATATCCTCCCTACCTATGTCAAAATGGGAGCTTTGGAATAGGTTATGTATATCCATCAAAGCATAGTGGAAGGGGGATTTTATCATATAATATTGATAAAGGATAGAAAAAATTGTGAAATTTTATGGTTGTAACTACCCAAGTAAACATGTATCCAAAATATTGAACCATAGACAAGGAATGTGTAACCGCCCATGCATGTAAAATGTGAAAGCATACACAAGACATGTGTAACTACCCAGGTATACATGGAATCCTAGACAAGCGAATTTTTTTTTTGATAGAATGCCTCATAGATATCATCTAATAGAATGTCATTTTAACAAATGTAATTGGTAGGTGTAAAGCTAAATTCTACAACCTTTTCTAGTATTCGCCCTGCCTATGCCAAAATGGGTGTTTTGGAACAAATCATGAACATCCATCTAAGCATAATGGAAAGAGGATTTTTTTCATATATTATAGTTGGAAATTATCTAGTAGACATGTATGTAAGTTGTGGAATAATAGATAAGGTTTGTGAATTGTTTGATTGAATGCCTCAAAGAGATGTCAGCTCATGGAATTTCATGATTTCATGAAATGTACAAAATAGATTTATTAAAAGGGCTATTGAAACCTTCAATAAAATGCAATTGGAAGTTTTAAAGTTGTATTTCACAACCTTTTCTAGTATCCTCCCTACCTATGACAAAATGGGAGCTTTGAAATAGGTTATGGATATCTATCAAAGCATAGTGGAAGGGGCATTTTGTCATATATTATAGATAAATGATATAAGAATATATCAAAAATGTTGTGGCTGTAACTATTGAGGTAAAAATGTATGTAAAATGTGGAAGCACAGGGGAGGCATTTGTAATGGTTCATGCATGTAAAATGTGAAAGCATAGACAAGGCACATGTAATGTTCTAGGTAGAATTGGATGCATAGACAAGGCACATGAATTTTTTGATAGAATGTCTTAAAGATGCCATCTCATAGAATTCCATTTTTTAAAATTGAATTGGAAGGTGTAAAGCCAAATTCCACAACTTCTCCCAACATTCTTTTTTCCTTTGTTAAAATGGGAGCTTTCGAGCAGAAAATGAACACGTGCCATCTAAGCAAAATGGAAATAGGATTTTTTTCAGATATTTTATTTAGAAATGATCTAGTATAAATGTATGAAAAATGTGAGAGAATAGACAAGGCACGTGAACTCTTTGAAAAAATGCCTTGAAGGGATGTCATCTAATGGATTTATTAAAAAACTATTCAAAATTTTAAGCAAATGCAATTGGCAGCTGAAGCCACATTTCACAAACTTTGCAAGTATTTTTCCTACCCATGTCAAAATGGGAGCTTTGGAACAAGCTATGGAGATCCATCAAATCATAGTGGAAGTGGTATTTTTATTGTATATTATAGATAAACATAGAAGAGTTTTATCAATTGTTGTGGTTGTAACTTCTCAGATAAACATCCTCCTTTGTTGTGACAAAATGAAAGGTCTAAAATGGGGTATGGACATCCATTAGAGGATGAAATATTAAAAAATAAAATTAGATGTATTATTAGGAAATACACATATATATACATATATAATATATATATATACATATATAATATATATATAGACATATAATATATATATTTAACCTAGTACTTTGGTTATTGTGAAACATAGAGAAATGCTATTAAAATGAAATTGTAATGCAAATTTCAATCATCATTTATTATTCTTCACATTAAATATTCAAATATCAAAATTAGAGTTTCATATATACTTTCAAAACATGTCTATACACATAAAACCAACTTTACATTCAACACTCTTATTTTTTGAAATCATCTATGCTCACTCATACGTAACAAGGGGCTTCACATAGTGAACCATTTATCCTGTAAGTTTAATAACATATGTTTAACATTGGAGCCAATAACATATGAATGTGAAAATATTTCAATTTAGATAAAAAAGAGAAAATATTATATTTGTCTAAGGTTAAAGCATCCGTCATACAAAATTAGAAAACACTACCATACCCATCAACACTATTACAACAACATTTACAAATCTTTTCAAAATAAAATTTAGTCATAGATACAATGTGTAAATATTTAAAAAAAAATCATAAACATTTTTTGTCATAACTAAATAGTTTCTAGACACTTTCATGCAAGACTTCCCCTCCCATCACAAATCATTCTCCTCTTCAACACTATCATAGTCTTGATCATTATTATGTGACAATGATGTTGGTAAAAACTCTCCATTATCGCTGACCCGGGGTATAGGAATGGAATTTTCCACAAACATTTTACAGGCTCTATGCTCTACTAGCATTTTTAGAAAACCTACCAGCTCCTATCTATCGAGTTGTTGTTCATATTTTGTAAATTATTTTATATTATTTTATATGAATATATATAGGCTTCGTGCCTTTTTCCCCAAAAAAAAAACTCTCCATTATCACTATCATAAGGAAAAGTACACACTATGATTGTCACATTAGAATTCATGGCTTACAAGTTAGGTATCCCATAGTGGGCATGTAACAAATTTAATGATGGAATGACCTGATGCACCTTGAATCTGATGTACTTGAACTTAAAAGAAAGGATCAACCATTCCTCAAGTGGGCCCATGTGATTACTAATTTGTGATTTTCCTTTTAAGGAATATCATGAATCTCATACTAATCTCATGGAAAAGAGTGTGTCTATTGATGATCATGACTAGCCTAATAGTGACCTTCCAAATACATCCAACAAGGTAAAGATCTCAAAGTTCATGGTATAGAGTAGTCGACCAATCACCGAAATATTTAATCTCTATTTTTAAATTATAAAATTCAAAATCCAAGCTCATTGTCACCTTGGATTCATAAATTAATTTGAATTACATGACATAATTATCAAATTCCATCTAATTAGTCCTTGGTCCATTTATGTTAATTATATTCACCATATTGTCCCTCAACCAATAGGGGACACTAAACTCTTCTATACAAAGGAGAACATTTCATGGAAGATGCCAATGATAGCTGGATAGTGAAATAGACATCCATTTATGTGCATTGTGTGACATATTTCTCACCTGCATCAAAATAATTATTATCTTTCACATTTTTACTATACCAAAAGATGTATATTGTCACACATTTTAAAAAAATGTATATATTCTACCAAATATTATACATGTATAAAATTTAGCAATGGAAATGGAAAGACATCCCTTACAAACTCCCATATATTAATAATGGCATGCCATACATAAGAAAAAATTATATAAATTATAGAATTCAAATTGAGATAATTACAATTGAATATAAAAAATGGTCGATGAAACTATGACCTAGATATTATTTTCTTTAGTTGGTTGACAAAAATAAATTACGAAAAAAACCAAGATTTTTTTTTCATGAGCCTCATCTAGAGATGGAAAACAAAAGGATCCTAATAAAGATAAAATCATAAAATATATGGGCATGTGGTTAGTCATAAGACCACTAACTCTTGTGATTCATCCATATGGAACATTTTATAATTGACTTACCAACTACTACCTAGATTAAAAAAATGGATAGGAAAGAAAATTTAAGAATTTGCATTATAGAGAACACAATATGGTAGATTTTTAGAAATAATGAAATGAGATTAGACATAAAGAGGAAAAACTAATAAATTAGAGGTAAAGATCCCAAGCATATCGAATGCCAATGTGGGTAATGATTGTAAACTTGAAATGAACAATGAATATTGAATTTTAATGTGACAAGGCTTTTGTTAGTTTCAATTTGAGAAATGCACAATTAAATTTATATGAATATAAAACTTTAGTAATATCATAAAATTACTTGATATTTGAACCACCAAAAAGATGATATCCTAAAAGGGAAAGAGGATTCCCCAATAGACTCCTAGGGTTTTTGCACCTAGGAGCAAAGTTAGGAAATGGACTCTCTTTCACATAATGGTATAATTTTTGGGTGAGTTAATTCAAAGGATTAAGGGCTGATTAGGGTTTGTGATGTTTGTGTGAATGTGTCTAAATGTAATGAACTGATAAAAGAAGGTAACTATGAATGTAAAACCTAAAGAATGCAACTATGTTTGAAAACACATAATGATATACAATTGACCTAAGAAATATAAACAAACTATTACAAAAATGAATTAATATTGGATAGGTGCACTTGGGAAATGAGTTGTAGACTGGATTAGAGGCTGGAAATGTTGTTGAATCTAAGATTTTGGTCTGTTGGGACACTTACGCCATTTTGGACGACCTAGTTCCAAATCTAGAAAATTGCATTGGAGCCCATTTTGGCCAAAAGGGTATCCAAATCTCTAATAATATCTGAAAAATAGGTTCAGTGGGAGGGTAAAAGAACAAAGTTGTGTCACACTTTATAAAGGAAATGACCAATGTTGATCCAACTTTTAAACTTGAATCACTAAAAAGTAGCATATATGTTTTGAATTTTTAAATGATGTAAACAAGTAAAATAAGTATTTTTTATTTTATTTTATTTTTGTATTTTTGATTAGAAATTAAAAAATTATTTTAAACTAGTTTTTCATAAATTAACACTATAATTTAGTTGCTGATACAATGCTGAAAAATGAAGTTGCACGGGATGCCAAAATTTTTAAAGTTTAAATTTATTTTTTTTAATTTCAATTTTTTTTTTGTGTATTTACAACTTGAAACTTTAGTGCATGGATATATTTTTTTCCAATTTTGATAAATATATATTTGTATATAACTATTAAAATGTGCGTGAACAAAAAGCAATTATTTCTATCGGATGTCAACATTCATATTAAATATTTATCTAAAATGGAAAAAAAACTATACCATCTTGAAATAGATTCTTTTATCTAGTGCATCATATTTTTTTCAATTTTTTTAATAAGTTTTAGTATTTTTCCTTGACATGGTAATCAACCTAATTTTTTTGCCGATAACCTACTTTTAGTATAAATAATAATAATAATAATAAAACTATTAAAATAAATATATTTTCAAAAACTATGCTTATGGATCAACAAAAGGGTATTTTTAAATTTTTTTTTAAATGTTATTTACATGAGGAGTTATTAAAACTTCAAGTTTTTCAATTTTTTTTTTTTTTTTTGGTAAATTGGACTCAAAGTGGTGCTCCATATATTTTTAGCTAGCAATTTTAGTTGAATAAATTGTGGAAGTATCTAACTTAGCTAGAATGAATCTTACTCGATTATATGTTTGACCAAAATTGTCTTTTAGTTAGAAATAATTAAATTCAGTTGTGTTGATATGTTGGCTAGAAGTATGACACAAATTTGTGCTTTTACCCAGGACTAGGTTTCCATTGTTGGTGACCCAGTCCTCTTTTGAATTTCTGAAGATCAAAAACTGGAAGTGGAAGCCCTCGGTCTGTGCTTTCTGTTCCTCCATGTGTCTGGTCCCAAAAGTGAAGATTTTGGTCGGTGAAGGTCCTCCAAGGTTCAACTAGGGTTTCTCCAACCTTGAAGAGCTTGGACAAGTTGTTGAATATTCGTCCACCTTGGTTCTTTTCCAAATCTACATACAAGACCTGCAAATCACACTAAGAGGGAAAACTTGTTGATTTCTAGGGATTAGCAGTTTGCCTTAGTCAAACCCCTTTTGAGTAATCAAACCAAAAAGATTAAATAAAGTAATGAAGCATGAAATAAAGGAGTGATGGAGTTTACCTTGACATGATGATTGATCTTGAGTTGCAACAATGGAGGATTCAACCCTTGGATGCTTCTTGAGAGATGTCTTGATGACTTAGACTACTCAAACCCTAGCTTGCTTTAGAAGGAGAGATGATTGATTGAGAAGACAGTGAATGAATAATGAACTAGGAGCCCCAAAAATGAGGGGAAAACCCTTATTTATACAAGTTGTGCCCTAATTAACTCGAAATAACACCATATAGGTCGACCTTAGGGATTTAGAGACAAAATCCTAAAAGAAATTTAAGTTAAATTTGTATTTTATGCAACATGGGACTAGGTCGCCCAAGGTGGAAACGTAGTCCTCCTATGCAATTTTCATTGGTTTTCGGGGATTAAGGTATGATTATTAATTTTTATCGGGATCGTCTCATGTAAACACACTAAGATAGGACTTATATGTGCATTAAAGGGTCATTATAGCATAATAGAGGGTTGATTTAGTGATGAAAAGCCTAGGAAAGTGTGAATTTTTTTTAAAACACCTTGGCACAAGGCTTGGAAAGGGGTAAAAATCGGTTGAAAAAGGTCCAAAATCCATAGGCAAGGGTCCAAATGAGTGAAAAGTGTCAAAGGCTTCACTTTTTGGTGAAAAAATATTAAACAAGAAGATTTCTATAGAAAATATATTTTAAACTAGTAAATATCGTACTTGATTTTACATAATTGTGGTAAAGATTACTAAAATTAGAGAATTTTGTGTTATATTACTATCATTCATACTATTGTAGAGATTAATATTTTTTATCATCCTACTTGAGTGTCTTACATAGTATATGTGGTTGTTTCCTTTGACTGGTCAATATTTAACACTCATAGCAATTGAAAATAACGTGGACAAGTATTTTCACCAAATCCTAGATAGTGAGTTATCACTTCCTTACCAACTCTATAATTATAAAAGAAGTTTACAAAAATATTCCTCACAAAGGTAATGGTCTACTAAGAAAGAATAAATATATGTCCCAAAACTACATGGAATAGTCAACACAATTTGAGAACAACCATAATGTCTTTTTCAAGAGAGATTATTATAAACAACCTACCAAAATTTTCAAGTTATTATCTTCTCAAATGAAAAACCACAAGGTCTCCCTCAAAACTAAGAATTTTGAATTGTCAGTTTCCACAGTCATGAACAAAGAGGGACAAAAAGATGAGTTTATTCTCCTTCCAAAGAATTACTCTAGCAAGGATAACACCATGGGAGATCCCAAAAAGAGGACACAACTGTGTCAGTATGATTTGCTGCAAAAGAATTTAGAGCTCTAGGGACTTTTTGAGAAGGTTGGTTTTATTTCGTACTTTGCAGCCATGGAATGATATAATGAGCAATTGAGCTACAAGTTTGCAATTTCCTAGAAGGATAGTGAAGCTAAGCTAGGTGGCCTACATTTTAAAGTGGATGCTAAGCTCATAGAAATGGCGACAGGGCTAGCATATGAAGGGAAGAAGGTGGAAAAGGTAAGTAATGGAAAGTATCAAAGCTATATTGAGAAATGTTTTGAGGATAAAGAAAAATTTGAGAGATTCTAGAATGGTTACTCTAGGGTTTTTCTTCCTCCCCTGTACCACAATGTGTGTTTTTTTATGATGAAATAATTTATGTTTGAAGGTCAGTTTCAATCTATCCACCGGTTGCCATATTCGTGAACGAAGAGGGACAAAAAGATGACTTTATTCTCCTTCCAAAGAATTTCCCTAGCAAGGATAACACCATGGGAGGTCTCGGAAAGAGGATGGAGCCACACCTATATGATTCACTACGAAAGAATTCAAAGTTGTGGGGTATTTTTGAGAAGGTTGGATTTACTCCCTACTTTTCAGCCATGCAAGGATACAATGAGCAGTTGAGCTACAATTTTACAAATGCCTAGAAGGATGGTGAAGTGGAGCTAGGTGGCCCCCATTTTAAAGTGGATGCTAAGCTCATAGAAATGGCGATAGGGCTGGAATACAAAGGAAAGAAGGTGGAAAAGGTAAGTAATTGCAAGTACTGAACCTATATTGAGAAATTTTTTGAGGATAAAGAAAAATATGAAAGATTCCAAAATGGTTATTCTAGGGTTTCGCTTCCCCCCCCCCCATACCACAATGTGTGTTTTTTTGTGATGAAATACTTTACGCTTGAAGGTTAGTCTTAGTTCATCCATGGCTACCACTTCCCAATCTTGAACCAATAGGGGACACTCAACTTCTCAAAATTCTCTAATTAATGACTCATAGAAAAATTTATTGGTTTTTTTTCACAATTTATTTTTGATAGCCAAATAAAGAATACAATATCTAGGTCATAGTGTCATCACAAAAAAGCACACATTAATCTTTACCACAATTATTATATTTGCTTCTTGGTTGAAAAAAATATTTATTCTTTCTTAGTAGACCATTACCATTTTGGGGAATGTTTTTGTAAACTTCCTTTATAATTATTGAGTTTGTAAGGAAGTGATAACTCACTATCTAGGGTTTGGTGAAAAAACTTGTCAACATTATTTTTAGTTGCTATGAGTGTTGAATATTGACCACTTAGCACTTAAGGTTGCTTACCTTTAGGTTCTTTTGGATCATTATGGAAATTCCCCATGTATTGTGGCTCGGGTTCCCACTTCACCCACTTCCTCTTGCGGTTGGTCGCCCTCTCGGGGCCAACAACATAGTGGATTTTCTCACCCCTACTCTCAACCTCCTCTTTGATGTGGTTCCCACCCTCCTCAACAGTCTCATTATCCTCCTCCATAGGCTATCCAAGGGTGGCCCTCTAGAGGAGTGACGAGGAGTAGCGGTGGAAGTTCTGGGTGGCCCTTTGATACTATTCTTGCTGGCAGCTCTAGTTGGCCAAACTCTGGTAAGTTTTTTTCCTGCATTTGGCACTTTCAATCTCAGCTAGGTGTGAGGATAAAGATAAATAAAAAGATGTTGATGATGGCTGGGGTCCTCCTCCTAATGTCACTCCAGATCCCACTGATGTATGGGGGAAGAACTTGGATGACAGAGACCATCCTAACTCTGTTGGTACTGCTTTGACTGCTTAATGGCCTTTTTTATGTTTGTAATCTTGGACTTTTGGGCTAGGCCCATGTGACTCTCGAGGTGTTCCTTCTTACCACCTAATTTTTTTTTATTGATATATATTTTAATCTTTATAATGAATATAGATTAGTGCTTATTCATCAAAAATATTGACCACATAAAGGAAACAACCATATTTGCTATATAGGACACTCAATTAGGATGATAAAAATATTAATCTCTACAATAGTATGAATGATAGTAATATAACATAACATTCCCATGATTATATTATTAACACTCAAATTCTCTAATTTCAGTAACCTTTACCATAAAGGTAAAGGTGAAAACTGGCTTTGTTTCAAGAGTGATTATTATAAACAACCTACCAAAATTTTCAAGCTGTTATCTTCTCAAATAAAAAACCACAAGGTCTCCCTCAAAATTGAGAATTTTGAATTGTTGGTTGCCACTATCATGAACAAAGAGGGAGAAAAAAATGAGTTTATTCGTTTTCCAAAGAATTACTCTAGTGAGGATAACACCATGGGAGGTCCCTGAAAGAGGAAAAAGCTACATCAGTATGATTCACTTTGAAAGAATTCAAAGATAAGTGGTCTTTTTGAGAAGGTTGGTTTTATTCCGTACTTTGCAAAGATAGAAGGATATAATGAGTAGTTAAGCTACAAGTTTGCAAACACCTGGAAGGACGGTGAAGTAGAGTTGGGTGGCTTCCATTTTAAAGTGGATGCTAAGCTCATAGAAATGGCGAAAAGGTTGGTGTACAAAGGAAAGAAGGTGCCAAAGGTAAGTAATGGAAAGTACCAAACCTATATTAAGAAAGATTTTGAGGATAAAGAAAAAGCTAAGAGATTTCAGAATGGTTATTCTAGGGCTTTGCTTCCTCCCCCGTACCATAGTGTTTTATTTTTATGATGAAATAATTTATTCTTGAATGTCGATTTTAGTCCATCCATGGCTACCACTTCCCAATCTTGAACCATATCTAACACATTGAGAAGATAAACCTACGTTTCTTCCTTTTTTCATCCCTAAGTCAAAGCTTAACCAATTGCGCAAATCTACCGCTCCACCAGGGTCTAATTCAATCTATTTGAAAATATTTAGCTATGTCCTCAAAACAAATATGTTCCTTAATTTTCTTGAAAACTCTACCCCTAAGAGCTCGTTGAAAACTGAGCTTATAGAAATCCATCCCCACACTTTGACTAAAAAATCTACTAAGAATTCTACCAACCCTGCAGAACCTTTGTGGTCAAACCTACTTAAAATCACTCCTAAAAAATGGAATGTTGCTTCTATTATCCTTGCTCTAAACAAAAAAAGAAAAAAATTGATTCGTGAGTTGGGGACTGATCCCAACTCCATCATGATTTTGGATGACAAGGACAAAAAACTTGATTGCTCTGCTCTGGTGGGTCGAAGGTCAACCAGGTTTGCATTGGTAGTATCAAAAGGGTCTGATAGAAGAAAAAAGTCTAAAAGCTTAGAAGAAAAGTGTGCTTTTGGGTCCTAGGATAGTAAGGGGAAGAATGTGGTTGGGGAAGATATTGATTCCTCAGTTGAGGATATCTTGGATAGTCTTGGGGGTGATTCTACTGAGGAGGAAGAGTTGGTGTTGAAAGATGAGGAAGAGGAAGGGGAATTGCAACAAGAGGATATGTAGGAGGATGAAAAGGACAATGATAGGGAGGTGGAAAAATAATTTTCTACCAATGACATGAAAGTTATAGAGATCAATAACCTGGGTGAAGAGAAATTGTTGGGGCTTGAAAATTCAAAAATTCAAAGAGTGGGGATTTTGGAAAAATTGATGCAAGAAAAAGGTAAGGACAATAGATTCCCGGCTCTTAAAAATACTGTTAAGAGCTTATGTAGGGTGGTGGATGCATTTATGAAGAAAGTTGTGATGGCCAAGGTTTCAGGTCAAGTTAAAATTAAGAAGCAGCAGAGGAAATTTGTGATGAATGGTGAAGCTGACCTATTTGAAAAGATGGAGCCCAAAGAGAAGTTTGAAGACTCCGACGAAGACCTAATGAAGGCTTGGAATTTGATCGAGGATACTTGATCCTTGGCTTTTGGTCCTCTTACTTTTAGTCACATGATACTATGGTTTTTTTTGTTAATCTTGTTTTTTATAATACTATTATTAGCCATTGGCGCTTGAACTTAAATATCTCTAGTTGTATCTTTGATAGGATTTGTAGTTTTAGATTAGACACCATTTTAAGGTTATGTGGTTATAACCTACTTTTGTGGTGGGATTTTAGGATAGAATGGATATATTTTCTTGGTATGACTGATAGGGCTAGAATTTTTGATGTGGAGGGCATTGGGTACGTTTTTTGGTTGATTGGTGGGGGAAGTGTTTCTCTATTCTGCTTCCTCTTTGTGATTTTTTTATTAGATGCTATTCTTTGGTCTGCTATTGTAGACATGAAAAATATATAGATTGAACTTACACATCTAATTATGATCTTACTAGCATCACTTCCTCCTGAATCATATCCTTTACTAATCAATTTAATTGAATAATCTTTATTTGGTTAAATTCATCATATTTTCCACTTAACTAAATAAATAAATTTTATCCGATTAGGTCATCTTCTCCTATTAATTAAATAAACCATTTTATTTGATTAATCTTACATTCCCTCTTTTAATTAAATAATTTACTTTATTTAATTAATCTCCAAGGACATCTCCTTTAAATTAAATAAATTAATCTTTATTTGATTTAATCTAACACCACCTTCTTTAATTAAATAAATCAAACTTTATTAATTAAATCTAAATCCATTATTCATATCATTTTGAATTATTTAAATCCAAAAATCTAAGTCAAATTGTCAAATCAACTAATCTCTTCTTAAATTAATCAAATCTTGATTAATCCTAATCCTAATACATCAAATCCTCTAGATTTTGCAACTTGCACAATAAATCAATTTATTTGATTTATTAATTCCTCTACTTTCTCTCAACTTGGGATCAATAAGGGAATATTCTTCAAATTTTAAAATCCTTCCAAAAGGGATGAGTATATCCAACAAGGCATTAAAGACCTCTTACATGTCCTTTTCCTTGAGCCATGTGGAATTTACTCCATTCTTCTCTCCCTCCAACTTGTCATTTCACAAATTTCAAATTCCACCTAACCATATTTATTTGCACATTCATGAAAATGTGCTCATTCCTCCTCCAATCACATGTGGACAAGTGGCTTGATCTCATTGGCTAATCTTTTGTTCCACATTCATCCATTTTGAATCTTTTTCCATCATTCTCTCCTATTTATAAGAGACTCTTATTTTAATTTTGGATCCACAACTCATGCAACATCATTATCTTCAAAGTTTTCATAGGCATCTTCATCCATCCTTAAGCATTTTTCATCAAATTTCATATTCTCATAGCTAGGTTATGGAGAAATTTCATCAAGGAGAATAAAATTGATCATCAATCTTGCAAGGAATTGGGAAAGGGCCATTTCCACATCAAAATGGCACCAATTCCCCCATGGGATTAAGAGTTTTCTTATTAGAATAGAATTCAATTAGTTTTTATTGTTTTGTTCTTCATCTTATTTCCTATTTCAATTTTTCAAGCTAATTTCACGGGGAATGTTGATCTAAATTTCATAATAATCTAACTATATGTTTGATCTCTTGTGTTTGTGCAAGTATAGATTCAACATTCATATTTTGGCGCTAGAGGGAGGGCGAATCTGGGGAAAATCAGCACGTTTTTCTAGAAAATCCATAATTTTTTGGTAATGTTTTATGTCTACAGCAAACTCCACCACTATCAATCCAAAAGTACAATATGGCACCTCTACAAACTCCAAATTGTGTCGTTGGAGTCTTCCCACCCAAAAATTTAAATTTAAAACCGAATCATTGGCTGGTCAAATCATAAACTGCACCGCAATCACACTCATTTTTTGTGTGCAGAGCATCACTATCAGTACCAAGCAATGTTATATAGTGTCACTGACCTTCTCAAACTATGTTGCACTCGTGGATTCGGCCATTGGAGTTGGGTAAAAGGCAGATTTTACTTTATTTTCAACACATGTTCTTTTCATTTTGGTTATTTTTGACTTCTAACTGGTTCTTAGTCTCTATTTTGTAGTATTAACCAGTTTTTGCAAGTTGGCTTGATCAAAGTGAGGGAAGGAAACAAATACCAAGAGTTCTCTATGTTATCATTATCTCATTGTATCAAGTGTTTTTAAATACTTCAGGGAGAAATTATAATCCCTCTTTTAGGGATTTTTTATATTCTTACTTTTTAGGACTCACTAAAATTTGTTGGGGCTTAAAAAGAACAAAACAAAAGGATTTAAAAAGAATCATAAGAAAACTTACTAGATTTCGTTTTGGACTTAATAAATGAAAAAAAAAATATCACACTTCCAAGCAGGTGCTTAAAAAAAATTCATATCATTACTTTTTGGTTAAAATGAACATGTGTACTCTTTGTTTTGTAATCCCTTATCTAAATTAATATCATTTAAAAGATGTATGAACTTCTCTTGCATTTCATGATGATCTTGAGAACCAAAAGTTTTTTTGTGATATTGGGTTGTATAAGTGATTACCTCCACTCTTCAATTTGGATTCTTAAAATTGAATAAACCTTGCGAGTGTGAAGAAAAGGTATTGTGTGTGCTCTTGCCTAAATGCGTTAGGTGGTCGAACTAGAAATACACTCCTTCACTATTGTTCACCTTTAGAGAACCTACCTTGGTGGGAAAAAGTACTCACTCCAAGGGAACAACTCAAATTGGTAATGAGCTAAATGGAAAGCTTATCCCAACCGATATATAAATTTGAATGGTGAGGAACTCTCATCATTATAGGAGCTCCTATGGAAAAGTAGGTGATACTCTTTATATGAGTTGATCTTTCCTCTTGTGTGGCCTCCTGAATGACTGCCTTGATTAAAAGCCAAAATTGTGTAAAATCCAAAAACCTTATCTATTTGTTGATGCAAGAATGATTGTTCTAAAGGCGCCCCACATTTTTACAAGTCTTCTTAGAGATGATAAGTATGCCATGGGAGTTTCATGGGTATTGATGCTTGGCTGACCTGAGAAGTGAGTGCACTATAAGGGGGAGCTTGTGTGGTCAAGAATCTAATCATTCACTAAGATTATGTGTAGCTAGATTTATCCAAGTGGGAACTCAACAAGTATTTCCTCATTTCATCCATAGGGTTGTGCATATTCTTTGAAATCAATATGCTTTGCTTGGATCTAAAACGCTTGAAAAAAAACATTCACAAGGTCTTAAAATTTTCAAACCCTTTAGAGGGAACAACTACCTTTGATAAATCCAAGTGCTCATGCTTTCCCTAGGGATTTCATCCCAAGAGGCTTCTAAGTATTTGGATTTATATCATAATTTGTTCTCACTAGAGTCAACAATAGGGAAATTTTTCCTTGATTTCCTTGATTCCCACATAATGGACTTTTTGGGATGAGAATAAGTTAGGACATTAGACATCTAGTTTGAAAAGATAATCAAGAATTGTTTGTGGTAAAAGGAAGTCATTAAGCAAAGCTAAGAAACAATTGAACCCCACACATGTGTTCTTCCAAATTATTTCCTGAAAGATCAAAATCCAAAAACCAAAATCCAAAGGTCTTAGTCAAAAGTCTCACAAGAAACATTTGTCTATGCTCTACGAATTTAGAGAAATATTGACTTTGACCTTTTGCAAACATGCATCAAAGAACAATCCAAATTTATATGATTTTATTGTTGGAAAAATCCCAGTCTCTTTCAAAGTTTTCTTTTCTCACATAGGAATTACCAAGCATGTTCTTCAATAATGAGGTCTTATAGAAAGGAGTTATATCTAGGTCCAATCTAGGGTCAAATTCATCATTCTCATCCATCTCTTTAACATTAAATAAAAATCTTCTCACTAACAACTCTTGGAAATCTTGAAACAATATTTCATGCTAGACTTTTGGCAAATCCAAATCATCTTGGTTCTTTAGATGTGTGTAGATGAATTTGTCTCCACATATTTGATCAAATTATCAATCCTTGTGAACAATTTTACCTCTTGATAACATCCAACATCTTGAATTTTATGAGTTCATTATACAAAATCTAAAAGAAAAATCAAATTCAAATCATCTTGTTTGATTAGGGGTGTTTAGATGAATCCTTCTTTACAAACTTAGTTAAATTATTTTCTTGTTTACATGTCTACTCTAGGACAACATCCGACCTCTTAGAGTTTATGAGTTCACTATCCAAATCAAAATCCAATAATTCCAATGTTGAAATCAAATTAAATCAAATCAAATCAAGTCCTAAATTCTAGTATCCCCTTCAAGATCTCTCAAAGATTTCAATCATTCACATCATCCATATTTCATTTATCTCATCATCACCTTTGATCCTTAATCATCCTATTTTTTCTCTTTTGTTCCTAGAGTTAGATCAATCTAAATAATTAGAGGTTCATCTCACATATTCTTGAAAAATTGATCCCTATTTTATGGTGCAAACTAGCACAAGAAGAACATGGAAATCAAAAAAGAAACATCAAATTTGAGTCACCTAAGCCAAACCACTTTGGAAATGAATCCCATTGGATCAAGAAATCTCATAGGAAATCTCCCTCTATCATTACAAAATACTCTAGAGGAAGATCAAGTAGAGGACATCATAAATAACATCTTAGGGTTGACATAAGATGAAATCCTTCAAATGGTGAAAAATCCTAAAACTCATAGAATTGTCAATTCCATGATGAGGCTCAATCCCTCCCAATACATTGCTTGAGCTAGAGAAAGAAGGGGCTAAAATCCCCTTTTATTTTGATGTAAGATCTATTATGGAGAAACCTCTTGGGATCATGCCTCTGATCCCACCCAAAGCATCTCTTAAATCAGATCATCCATTGCTCCAACTCAACCAATCATCAGGAAGGGAAGCTCATTGCTTCATGCACTTCAAGCACATCCCCTTATACCAAGATTTGGATGAAAACACCATATTGGGCCAATCCATCCCATTAAATCCATTGCACCCATACGTTTTTCTTCCATTTCATGATCCTACCCATCCAAATTATTTTCACATAACACCGGTTTATCCTCTCAACATGCAAAACTCTCTCCCCATGAACTCATAGGGAGAAGGGGAATTATTTGGAGTAGGGGGATTCATCTATCCCTCATCATCATTATCATCTCTCCAAGGGAATACACCACCCTTTTTTCCACCATTTCCACCTTTTCCATTAACATCTGCATCACCCCTTTGGTTCGGCCTTTCCCCTTTACTTACCATCAACCAACAAAATCTGAGCAACCCCCCAATGATAAATCAAAACATCATACTGGATCCTCCCATCTTTCCATCGATATTGCAACAATAAGTGGAAACCATTCAAGCAACCCCAACAATCAAGACATCATCTACCATCCCCCAAATATCTCAAAACATGGTCTCCCAAGGACCAAGCATCACACCATCCACCACTCAAACCCCAATTATCAATACAATGGGCCCTCTCATCGCAAAAATGAACACTGTTCCTAATCCACCACCACCATTGGAAAAAACCAACATGGAAAACTACTGTAGCATCACATTACAAGCAACTCAACAAGCCACCTATCGAAAGACACTCCAAAAAATTCAAAACCAACAAGCACAACAAGCTGCCCAAGATCAAGCTTTACTACAACAACAACAAGCTTCCCAAGCTACGCAAGAAACTCAAGCCGCACAAGAAACCCAACAAGCCCAGGCTCAAGATCAAGCCTAATATCAAGCTCATCAAGTGCAAGCACAAGCTCAATATTAGGCACAATTATGAGCAACCTAGAAAAAAGCATATCAACAAGCCCTACAATAGTATCAAGCGCAAAAATAGGCAACTAAAAAAAAATCCCAACAACAAGCTTTATTGGCACGACAACAACAAGACCAACAAAAAGAAAAGTTGGCACAGCAACAAATATAGGCATAACAACAAGCTTTAATCACACAACATAGCTTGCAACAAAATCCCACCAAAATACCCAACACTCCACCCATCAATCAAACAAGACAACCACCCTAGAACACCTTCAGTCCACCTCCTGATCTATAGGACAATGTGACAACACAAATCAAATTGCTCTCACAGCAAGAGCTCAATCTCCAATTAGGGAAAACTACAAGGATACCAAGCAATTTGTGTAAGGATACCAAGCAATTTGTGTCCTTATCCTTTTGACAGGAGCCTTGCAATGGTAAAATTCCCAAAGGGTTTTGAAATCCCTAAATTTGACAAATATCGCAAGTTCGGAAACCTTGAGGATCCCATCAGGGAATTCCAAGTACATTGCATGGAAGTCACATATAATGATACATATCTAATGTGGCTATTTCCTCAAAGCTTGGTTGGCGCTGCCATGGAGTGGTTCTCTCACTTTCCTACCGACATCACAAAGTTCCAAGAGATCATCGACATATTCATAAAGAACTATGCATTCAACATTGGTGTGGATGTTAGTCTAGAGGAACTATCTACGCTCAAACAAGGAAAGGGGGAATCATTCACTTCCTTCCTACAATGATGGCGATCCTAGGCCAATTAGAGTAAGTGGGCCACATTGAAAGAGCAACAAATTTACACCATCATTTCCAATCTTGATAAGACCTTGGCATTTAATCTAAAAATGTAGTGCATCACCACTTACAACCAATTGATCGCCAACACACTCAAAATCGAGCAAGCCCTTATGGCACAAGGGGGAACATCCACATATTCAGAACATCAAGACAACCACCCTTCCACCAACTTCAACGAAAAACCTCATACATGGGAAAAAATAGGAATGTCACCAATGATGGAGTGGTTGATGCCAAGGTTGTAATCAGTGCTCCAAAACAAAAATTGCAACAACATGCAAACCAATGCATTATCACAACAACCACCTAATAATCAAATCAACAATCTAAATAATCAAGGGGGATCACCTCCACAAAAAAAGTATCCCCCCAAGATAAATTTCACAACCCTTGGGGAATCAGGCAAATCCGTCATGAAGAAATTGGTAAACGAGAATCTCATTAAAAATCCCCACCTATGAGAACTATCAAGAACCCCAAGTGAAACCACCATGGTACAATGAAAACTATACAATGAAAACTACCTTTGTGATTATCATAAAATCAAGGGTACACAACAAGTAATTGCATGAAGCTAAAAAATATAATCCAAGACCTCATTGATGACAAGATCATAAATGTGGAACAACCAACAAGAAATAAAGATCTTAAGATCTACACGAATCCGATGTTGGATCATAACACAAGAAATAACAAAGGAAAATAAAAGTATGTCAATGTGAACCATGTGTACGATCAAGTTGTCACATCCCTAGAAGAGTTGGTCACTGTTGTTAGCATCAAGGGAGTCAAAGATAATTTTGGAGTCATCACACATGGTGGAGAAGTCACCATTACTTGGTCATCATAGCCACCCAAGACATCCGCCTCAAATCAGAAATCCACTCCTAATGGATATAATGTGTTAGACCAGTTGAAAATAAATCCCACACAGATCTCCATCATGGAGTTACTGAATATCTCATCCACCCATAGAGAAATCCTTGAGGAAGAATTAGGCTCAGCTACCGTCTCTGCCAATCTTGATACTAAATAATTCCAAGCTATGGTTGGAAAAATTACCACCCCAAAGCCCCTCACATTTTCTAATCAGGACTTCCCTACCCAACCATCTCATAATCGTGCACTCCACCTTGAATTCCTAGTCCCAAAGAATGATGAAGGTCCTTCAACTCCATATATAGACCCAACCAACATATCCTCTACTTTTGGGACAAAGACACCCACCATTCCTGATATATCTGAAATCAAGTTCATAATCTAAGAGAATAGGTGTGGGGATTATAAAATGAAGAAAGGATAATTTGTGGTAGGAGAGTGACCTCAATTCCCTAAATCCAATGGATAGTCGTAGCACGCCAATACAAGAACTCAAATGTTTAGAGCGGATCCCTCTTGATTCAAAATTTAGGGGGATCCAAGCCGAGAAGTGGTGGATGAGAGAGACATATCCAATCTCCTCTATCAAGATGAGAGACTTGTACCAGCCTTTCCTATGGATGATGCTAACAGAGGACTTTAATTAATGTTGGGCATGGGCTATAATAGGAATGCAAGTCTTGGAAAAAACAAAATTGGCCTATTGGAACATATCATTGTGGAAAAGTGCATGAAAAATATTGGCCTAGGATGTACCCCTCCAAATGTAACCAAATGTTGAAGAAGTCCCCCCATTAAAGTAGTCAAAAATCCCCCTCAGCTATTGGCAACCGACCTTCAGTTACCCATATCCACAGGTCAGGTCATAAACAAATTTACCTTTGACATAAATGATGCGTGTAGTAGTGATGAAGATGATCCCATAACTAACTTGCCTATACTTTTGAAAGATTCATACCTATTAATGATCAACACCCTATATTTTGAGTTAGACCATCAAACCCATGAAATAAACCTAGTCTATCCTCAACTCATCGATTACAACCAACGAGGATCACCAATTCATGACACATTCAAAAATGATGAGGTGCTCTCAAAATTCATGGGATTGCAGGATACAGTGCCAAATGATGATCATAAAGCTAGGTTTGAAATCATACTAGATACACAAGCCTATTATGGGGAATGATTGAATCCTTTAGTTGCAAAAGGGAGAAATTGAGAATAATATCAAGGTATTTGAGTGAAAATCACACAATGGCACTCTCTAGCTTGAAAATAATAAAAATAAAGGACATATCCAATGGTGAAAACCTCTCTGAGGTGTCGAAGGATGAAGGATTAAATCTTCCTCTTAGTTCCATTCATTAGGATAATTTAGCAGTTCTGGCAAAACAGTGCAATCCAGTTAATTTGGGAATAGAGGCACTACCACACATAACATTCAATGTCGAGTCACTTCTAACAAAAGAATAGGAACTCCTAGCTACATTCCTAAAGGAAAGATAGATAAAAATTTCATGGACATATACCGACATGCCTGGACTTGATCTGGAAGTTGTAGTTCTTCACAATTTCAAGTGGAACATTATCATCCTCAAAATTTGATGAAGAATTTTCTCTTTCAGAGTGCTTAGGCTCAGAGGAACTAACATCTATTGTCCTTTATTTAGTAGGAGGATTCACACTAGGGTCAACACCAGAGGTTGAAACACCAGGGGTGTCATCATCCATGGTTAATTTTCTGCTAGACCTGCGTGTCTGAGGTGAAACCCTAGGCTACAACTACTCAGGTCTAAATTGATAACCTTTTATGAAATCCCCCTAGGTCATTCTAGGTGTTGCATCATGCAGATATTTTACAACCAGCAATTTAATTAGAAAATGGTGGGAAATAGAGTTGTCCCTACTATTGGAAATATGTTTGATAATCTCACTAACCCATTCATCAATGTAACCTGAGCAGTCGGTGCAAGTATCCTAACTCTCGATGAAGATAGAAGTCTAACCGAAGTGTGGTTGGTGTAACTTGTTCTATCAGGATGAGTGCTCAATTTTGGTGGTATGTTTCCATTGGTGTGACTTGAGGTCATCTGTGGAACTCTTCACCGGGCTACGCCAATGGGCCGATTCTTGTTAAAGGTAATCTTGATCTATGGTTGCGATGAGATTAATCCAACGGTGCTAATTTTATTCCATGCTTAGTTGTGGTGAGTATCGATGGAATCTTGTGAAGCAAGAAAAATTTCCTAAGAAGTCGACAGTTGTCAGCTTGATCAACAATGTTTGCTAGTCTCATTCCTCATGTGGTGGGTCCCAAGTGACTCATATGGAGTGTGCCAACTTTGAACATGTGTCACTATTTTAGGGAAAAATATTGGGAATATTGTGGATGCTTTTTTGATTCCCAAAAATTGTACTATTGGTGTATGCGTGTCTTTGTGGGTCTTGGCCACGACAAGCAATATATGAAGGGAAAATACTCAGAGTTGATGTGGTCATCTGGGAAATTTTTGATAGTTGGTCTGCTATGGAAGTTGAACCGAACTAACTATTTGGCATGCCAATCGAAGTGATGGATGAGTAGCATTACACCACATGGCATGATATTATTGATTGATTTTACATCATTGTTGTAAATCAATGTTGATTGGCTGAAAGCTTTATTATTTGCTATCGATTAATTACGGGTTTGAAAGAGTGTAGTTTTGGCATGTCTCTATAATCCAATTCAATGCTGGGCGGATCGATGTGTGTTGCAAGGCGGTGTTTCTAGAGAATGGTGGAAGCTTGTCGATGGGGTAATTAAATACTCTGACTGTTGTTGGTTGGATGGGAAAGACAAATGAGGTTGATCAAGATGTGAAATTTGATCAAGCAGAGTGCATGTGTTTGAGCAGTATGCGAAGAGGATTGTAACCGTGAATATTGAGGCACATAAAAATGAGAAGATGTGAACCTGAGAGGCTGTGAGGCTATACCAACTGAAAGGCTAGTTGTGCGTGTGGGTTGGTGAGATGAAATGAATCTTCACTATATGTCATGCGAGGCAATTGTAACAGTGCAAGGTTTCAGATCTATTTTTTTGCCTGCATTCTCCAGATGAACAAGATGTAACTCCTATAAAGGCCATGAGCCTGAGATTGTATTGTAACTCTATTTGTTTCTGAATAATACAATGGCTCGATATTTTGGAGGATGGGGTTTTTTACCCGAAAGGGTTTTCCCCACGTAAATTTTTGCGTTCATATGTTTTTCTTTCATGCTTGTTGATTCTATAGTTTTGAATCTATACATGGTGTTGAATCTATAAATGTGGGAAATCATTGTGCCTATTTCCACTTTATGGCATAGTAGTTTGTGTCCTTGAGGTTATTTGAATAAAATAAAGTCATTAAGGCACTGATTTTCTTAGATGTTTTGTTCTAAGATGACCCCCAATTTTCCCAACACCTACCTTTATGAGTTTACTCTACCATGATGGAGAGAAGGTTGTATAAGAAATTAGGCACATTCATCCTCCTTCCATGCCTCATTTGACTCAAATGTTTGAAATGCACCGAATGCAGGTTCGATAGTCGACCCTCACATTTGATATATTTGATAATGTAGATGGTTTTTTTCTTCCATAGCTGGGGTAGAGAGAGTCTTTTAGCACCTTGTTTGTCAATAGTTATTGGAGGACCACCATGTATTATGAATATAGCTCTGGCTGACCTGGCATCTCTAGAAATAGAGTAAGGTTCACCATCAGCTGGTAACCATGACACTTCTACAATTCATTCCTCAATTACCACAACCTCCAACCCTTTTACTGTGGCTTTTCCATATGAAATTTTTTGGGTGAACTCTAATGCAATACCTTTGTCAAAATTGTCTAGCCTCAGGAAATAGTCCAACCAAACATAGTTTCAAAATTCAGCCAGGCACTGTGCATCCTGCAATAAAGCATCATGAACTGAGGGATCATTTTGAATGGTTCCACCTCCCATTGTATGTAATCAATCTATCAATCTGCAAAATTCCCTTATGTAATTCTCATCTGAAAGAAAATTCCTTTCTGCTCACTCGCTAGCCAAATTGTCAACTGAACTTTCCTTCACTATATTTTTACCATTTACCATTTTTATTTGAAGATTATGATAGGGTGAATAATGGAAAGGAATGGTAATAAAATGGATTAATGATGAGAGAAAATGGTGGCGACAGTTTAGTGTCACATCACATATGGGAGCTATCTTTTATTTCAAATTTTAAATTAGCTCAGCAAGAATTGCTGACACAAACAATCATAGACTAACATGCGGCAATATATCTACATCTTTCTTACCCATCCCTGAACCTAAATTTGGACATGTGTCCACACATACGAGATGGAAGAAATGATTTGATAAGGGGTTTATAGAAATTAGGTGAACTTCCATACTAACATATAGTGATTAAATAAAACAATCTAAAATATAATTAAGAATGCAGTTAATGCGCACATACCTGAGTGTGCACAAGCATGATTGTGTAGAGGATTCATTGCAACAATCATGGAGAAAGTACCATTTTCCTTTTTAGGAAATAATTGAGAAATGAATGATGATGAAATGAAATCGTGTGAGGTGGAATGAAGTGATGGAAGAGAGAGAAAGGTGGTACGAATGGATGGATGGGTGAAGAAATGGACTTCTACAAAAGTAGTTGTATCTATTATGAAAAGCATGTACCTTAATTAGCCACTATGTCCTATTATGCCTTGCATAACTATCCCATATTTTTCCTTCGTCAAGATGGGTCCCCCTTTTTGTTTTCTATCCTTGGTTGTTTTTCAACAAAGTTTGAAGTTTTTTCTTCTTCCAATGCTTTGTTTTCCTTTTTGTTCTGGCAGAATCGGAACTGGAACAAAATCTAGTTTGAAACTCATTTTGAGGATTCCCTTCTGATCACAGTCTCGTTTGTCTTTATTTTTTTACCAGAGCTGGAGCGGAAATGGATATTAAGTCCGAGATTTATATATAACTCAAAAAAAATTCCATCCTACCTCCGCCTCCACCTTTTGGTTTGTTTGTTTGGACTTGAGATCGATGTTGTTTTTCTTGTTTTGATCTTGGTGTTTTTCTTTTGGTTCTTTCTTTTATTTTCTTCTTTGTTGGCAGAACTAGAATCAGAATTGAAACCAAACTCAAAACTTGGACAAAGTTTCCAAATCAATTTCCATTTCATTTCCAGTCCCACCTTTCTTGTTGTTGTCTGGCTTTACTTGTGTTGCACAATAGTCTTGTGCCTATTCCCTCTACGATTCTGTGTCTGACCTTCCACATTAATGGAATTAATTAAAGGCACCTCCCACGTATGAAATTAGATTTTAGCCTTAATTAAGGTTAAATTGCTGGTTATTATCATTGTTTGAAGAGTAAAATTGAACCAGAGCTATGGTAGAGAATTTGCGAGTGCAATTCAATCAAAGGTGGGGGAATTCACATGTAGGATTCACATCAAGGGCTAGCCTATTATATTGTGTTTAGAGGTAGGTTTTGTGTTCTTTGTTTTTTGTTCATCGTGTTTTGTTTGTTCTATTGTTTTTCACGTTGGTTCATAGCTCTCTGTTTTCATTCGAATCTTTACTATTTTCTTTTCTTTTCTTCTCTTTTGTTCTTCTTTGTTTTCCTTGTCTTTGGTTTGTCTTTTATTTTACTGTTTGTCATTTTTTTGTTTTTAGTTTTTGTTTTCCCATAGTCATTTTCATGTTTTCTTCATGCTCGTACTGTGGTTCCTTGGGTTTTCAGGGGTGTCGATTATCTACTACATGGTTATATGGAATTCTTAAATCTATTACTTTACCTAACGGTGCTTTTGCGTATCGACTTGCTATTTTCGAGTAGGGTTAAGTTGTGCCCTAATTATTGGAGTCAAAGTGTTTTTTATAAACTAGGGTTTTTATGCACATCTTTGTTTAATTAAAAAATTGTGCCCTAGTTGCTGGGTTTCCTCTCGGTCGTATGGGGATAGTTTACAACTATTATTTTTAAGCCTCCTCGGCTTGTCAGGTGACCTTGCTTTGAGGCTATGATGTCATTTGTTTTCCTGTTGAAGTCCCTAATAATGTCATGGTTTTTTTTAATCGAGGTCAGATCTGGGATTGATTTTGTTCTCAAAATTTGGTTTGTAATGAATGTCCGACTTCATCTCTGAGCCCACTTCCGATGAGTTATAGTTTATCAAAATGTTGTTTTCCATAGTCAAAACCAGAGGTAGACCGGGATATAAGTTTGAAACTTCCTCATTGTCTGAAATCAATGTCCATTTCAATCCTAGTTCTGATTACCATTCTGACTCTATCCTTGATCCTGCCATATGGTTTGATGATAGCTCAATGTCCATTCCGGTCCCGAACCTAGCAATGCTTTCAAGGATTTTTACGGATGTCTTCTACCTATTCTTGCCTCTGATGTATATGAAGGGATAGATCTCTAACCGAGTTTTTGTTATACTTCTTGCAGATATAATTTGGGGTTTTGTTGAAAAAATTAAATAATGTCAGGAGCATCAGGAGAGGCTTCTCAGAGGATTCAACCTATAGAAACTTCAAAACTGGGAGCTAAGCCTAAAATGGTTAATCCTAAACAACTCCCTTATACCTTGAGGTATAATCATCAGGGTCCTATCATCACTACTAGCAAGGTGGAGTCTAATTAGGTGGGCATAACTGATACAAATCTGGGTCCGTTCCATTATGAGGAGTTTTACTCTGAAAATTTTGCTGAAGAGGTAGCATGGAGGACCCAAAGAATAGTTGAATCTAGTTTGGCTCATATCACCATTTTTCCCTTGTCAATCCAATGTCCTAAACTAATAATGACAAAAATTGGAGCCTATAATCTGGCTACTAGATAGTGTGTTGATTCACAAGCCAATGTCATCATTGATTTAACTCCCCGAATGTTCCACTTTATGTCCAATGCCCCCAATCCAAGGAATCCTAAGCAGCTCAATGAGGTGGAGGATTTGGAAATGTATAGTAATCATAAGGAATCCAATAAAGCTCATTTGAATTAGAAATAGATGAGGATTGAGAAAAAGTATTTAATTAAGCTTCCAGATCAGCCTAAAAGGGCATAATTCTACAAAGAGGTTTGGGACATAATAATGATGCTATCTAGAGTGTTTGGGAAGAGGGATGCTTTTCACTTTAAATAATTGATGTTTCCATTCATTTAGACAATATTAGATGGTGAGAAATAGTTTTATTAGATCATGATTGTGTCTGAAAGCATACAAAATCAAATGGTTAGAGTGAGGAAAACCTAGAGTTTCTTTATTACCTCTTATGTCATTTATGCAGCAACAAGGAGAGGTATTTTTCAAGGTTTAAAAAAGTAGGGATTTTGGGAGAAGCTGATGGACAAAATAAAGTATGGAACCATTATGATCAAGTATCCTTGTAGATTTTTGAACTACATTATAGAAGTGTTAATGATTCATTTTTGTTTTTCATTATTAATCAGCTTACGGGAGATGTACGGTATAGATTGAACCAAGAGGCTATTGTGTTCAATACAAAGTGGGGATATTGGTTTATCCGATACCCTAAATTTACTTATTTCAGATTGGCTGGGTTTGATGGTCATCCTCACTTACTCTTTAGATGCTGCACCAACATGATCGTTTCAATGGAGATTTTTTACCAAGCCTTGTGGGTCAATTCTAAATTTGGCATAAAGCATAAGCCTAGTTGTCATAAGTTCCCCATGTATTTGGGTGAATATAGATGGCCACACCTTGTGGGAGCTAAGTTTGTTTGCAATGAAGTGATGCATCTGAAATTGGGCTTGTATACTACTAGGAAGCACTTTGATCCAAAGAAGAAGATGAATGCATTGCTTTATTTTGTCTTTGATAAACACTTCAATCTATTAGAGGAATTCTAGAGTGATCTTCAGGATGAATATGACTTGAGGAAGAGGAATTATGAAAGGTTACATATCCCACTCATGGTGGAATATAAGGTTTAAGTGGACATTCCTAAAACACTATCAGATGATGGTGTAATTTTGGATCCCTTATATGAGGTACAAAATTTAGGAACCAAGAGTTTAGATCTTGTAGATTAGGGTGTGGAGGAGATAACATATACTAAGCAAATAGCAAGACTAGTGTTGGATAAAAGTATCCAATGGGTTGTTCTAAGAACCAAGGAGCTTGGGGGTCAAAAATCCAAGAAAATAAAAGGTGCAAGTACCACACAAGGGTAAAATAGAATGAAGAGAAGAATTCCTCCAAAGGATCCCTTGGAATTATTCCCCCCTAACATAGAGGAATTTGAACTTGAAGCTCCATCTCAGTATTTTCCTGAAGCACATGAAGAAGAATTCCCAATAGGATCTTTGGAATCAACATCAGTTATTGGTGAGTTGACTACTCAAATCCATCCTACATAGCAGCCAAGTGGAGAGATGCCTGGGGGAACCCTTTGTAAGGAAGCTAAAATGTTAAAGGGAAAGTAAGTTGAGGTAGAAATCCATGATATAGGGACAAACTCTGAGGGTACTCTGTTAGATAAGGAGACACTAGAGGCCTCCTGATGAGGTTGAGCATGTTTTGACAGAAGAGGACCAATGGGTGTTGTTTGAAGAGGCTAAGAGAGCATCAAATGCGAAGCCACAAGCTGAAGCATTGCATTAATAAAAGGAAATAGATGCCAAGGCACAAACTGAAGCATTGACAAAGCATTAAGAAATGGATGCAAAGGTGTACACTAATGCATTACTCCAACAAAAACAATAGAGGCCAAGAAAAAAGCTAAGGAGTTGGCCACATAGAAGAAAAGGGAGTAGGAGCTCAGTGTAAAGGAGGAAAATGATGAATTGTAGATGCTTCAAAAGATCCATGAGCTAGAGAAAGAGAGGCCCTTGAGGATAAATTTAAAATGATTTAAGAGGCCTAGAAGAAAAGGGAGGAAGCCAAACAATTGCAAAAAGAAAAGGATGCTGAAGAGATTGCTAGGCAACAAAAAAAGGAAAAAGAAGTGTGGAACAAGCTCAAGGATTTGGAGGGAGAGAGAGATAAAATTCTTGAAGAGAAGAAGTTACAGGAAGAATGGTTGAAAAAGGAGTGAGAGGATAGAAGGATACAAGAGTATAAGGATAAGAAGGAGGCTGAGAAGGTTGCACAAGAGAATACAAAAAAGGAACATACAAATGTGTAGGAGGTTGATTCTCAACCTAAAGTTACTTTATTGCAGCCACTATCTTCTACAACTGTTGCCTCTTCCTTTATAGTAGTAGCTACCACTCCTAGTGCTCCTGCTTGGTTAAAGATGGATCTTGAGAAGAAGCAAATAGGTCCCCCACAACCTCTTAATTGGGAAGAAATGATGAAGGAGATAGAAAAAAAGAGACCAAAGAGGAAGGCCATAGTACTTCATTCCACAAGGCTCACCGAGACAAGGGAGATCATTAAAGAATGTGAAATTCAAGTGGCAAAACATGATAGAGGAGATATGTAGGTGACAAATTATCAAATGGGCACAGTAAATTTAGGGAAGCCTACAAGGAATCACCAAATGAATCTAATTGATGTTGTAGTGTCATCCACAAAGTTTAGAATGATCAGAGACAAACAAATAAAGGATGATATTAAGGCTCAATTGGATTAGTTGCATACTTTCTTAAGAGATGTTTCTACCCCTAGGTCACAACAAGTTGTTGCCTTGGAAACACTAGTCTTACTTAGAAAAAGAGAAGTTGATGATTTGGTACGAATGAGGAGTAAGTCTGGGATGATGGATAGATGTATAGATAAGCTTAACCAGGAAGTGGGTGAGGTGTTGGTAAGTAGTTTTGAAGTTCATAGGACAGCGCTGGAGTTGATAGATGAAATGGGTCACCAAACTAAAACTTTGGGAAATCAAGAAGAGGAATATAGGGGGTATATTCAAAAAATAAAAGATATCAATAAACTACCAAAGTCAACTCTTCTTGAGCAATCAATCCTCGAAGAAGATAATGCAAATTTCTTAGAAAGAGCCTCAAGCATAATCTGGTTTTGGTCTGATTTCATATATAATTATAGAAATTAAATTCAATATGGTAGTAAAGACTTGAATGAGCAACTCGATGAACTAGAAACTATTATGGCAATTTTAGTCAATTTGGGCATACTGGTTAAGGAGGGCATGCCTTTAAATCAATTAAAGGAGAAATGGGACAATAAGTTTCAGGAGGTCATGCAGAAAGAGGACGATGGAGAATACTTATTATTAGATAGACTAATGGATGTTAAAGAAGAGGATAAGGCTGCCAGGAGGGAATTGACCAAATTAAAATTATGAAGGGATTTTCCTTAGCAGAGTTAAAGAGAATTAAATTTGAAGACAATTGGGTCGATGGGCTTGATGTGGATATTCTTCAACAAGTCTTCCTCAATTATAATGACTACATTCTTGAGAAAACTACGTATGAATGATTTGGCTTCAGGATGATCTATTTTGGGCACTTGACTTCCCCCTTTTCTCTCCTATTTCATAGGGAAATCAACTTTTAAACTAAAGATCAACAAGTCTAAGTTTTTGAGGAGGTTCTGGTTCCTTGATTAGTGGATCTCAATTTTGATTGAGATGGATTTGTGCTTAACCATCTCTATATGTAATTTTAAGATTCATATTGTAAAGGTTGGTTGATGAAAGTAGAATTAGCCACTTGATGATAGCAGATGTAAATTTTTTTAGCTTTGAGAAAAAGATACTTTAAAAGTTCATGTTGAATTTAGATACAATTTTTATATAGTTTTTTTAATGTTGGAATTGAACTTCTTGGATGAGGTTAATGAACCATAATCAATTTCTATTCCATTAGGTTTTTTGTGCATAAATGTTTCTTATTTGATGTGAATCAATAGGGGAAACTAGATTATAAAGATTATTTGATTAAATTGTCTATGAATGGAATTGTTATATGTCTGTTGATCTATATTATTGGAAACGAATGAGGAAGTTTTTTTTGAGTCTTGCGAGATTTTGATGAATGGTTGTGATGATTAAACTAAGCACTGTGAATGTATGCAATGGTATAGATTGTTCTATGAACTGCATCATGTTATGGTTTTGATCTATTAAGAAGCACTCGTTGTTAGGAATATATGTTTGGATGTTAAAGAATTTTGTTCATGTTTTACTAATCTATGCCTTGATCTATATTTTTCTATTTATTTAAACCCCCCCATTAAACATATATTTATGAATCCAATAGAGTTTGTATTCCTTATCACCAAAAAAGGCCCCTTGAATATTACAGTTTCATTGGCTATTTGAGTGACATCAAACAGTTGAGAACCAACTACTAGGACCTTGGAAGTTAGGCTACTATATGTTGTCTTTTTTTTTTAGGAGAAATAGAGTAGAAATATCATATTTTATGTTGTTTGTTTCATTTTAACCATCAATAGGTCCACTACCTTTGGTTGCAGGAACTCCTCGGCTGTAGAAACTAGGCTTGGGTGCTAGATGTTGGATGGATTACTATAGGAAATATTCTTTGAAAGCTAGCCTATTATATAATTTGAGATGATTCTCATTGAGAAGTAATTTGAATATGATAGGTTCAATTGTGGTAAGCTACACAAATCCATTGGAAAATACCTCAACAACTTAATATGGTCCTAGCCACCTTGTCTACAATTTTCCTGAATTATCCTAATACCGTGAGTCATAAAGTAATGCCTAGTCACCTGGCTGAAATTTCTTCTCTTTGATAAATTTATCACATCATTTGAATCTTTGACTTTGCACAACTTTAGTATGGTTCAAGGTTGTCTTCCTCATCTCATCTAAAGCATTCTGATGCATGATCCTTTCTTTTTGTGCCTCAAAAATTTCCATCCCCAACTCTAGTGCAGTTTTGAGAGTCTTGTGCTTGAATTCGATGGGAATCATGGTTGTCTTCCCATACAGTAGCTCAAATGGGGTGAAGCTTGTAGTTGTCTTCCAAGTGGTTTTGTAAGCCCAAACTTCTTCTGATAATATGTTTTCCCAATCCTTTCTATGAATATCCACTATTTTTGTTAGGATGGCCTTAATATCTCTGTTTTTCATCTCAACTTGTCCATTTTCTTGAGGGTGATAAGGAGTAGACTTTGTGTGCCTTATGCTATATTCATTAACTAGTATTGTAACAAGTGTTGAGGTAAATTGAGCTCCTTGATTAGCTACTATTTATTTGGTGACTCCATACTATGTGAAAAAAAATTCATAAATAAATTCTGCAACTTTGTTGTCTCTGGCATGTTTCATGGCTTTGACTTCTACCAACTTAGTTACATAATCAGTGCATACCAAAATATAAGACTTACCATTTGATGGGGGATCGATGGGTCCCCAAAAATCCAATCCCCACTTGTCAAAGGGAGTGACTACTACTTGGGGATAAATTGGCATCTCATCTGGCTTGGTTGGCCTACCCATCCTTTAGCATCTATCACATTTCCATGTATATATTTTTGCATAATTGTGGAGTGTAGGCCAATAGTATCTTGTGTTCAAAATTTTCATTAATGTCCTCTTGGCTACAAAATTTCCTCCATAAGGTTCATTGTGGCATGCATCTAGAATGTCATAGGTATCATCTTCCCTCACACATCATCTCATAACATGATCTAGTTTAGTATAAAATATGCATCCAACTATCCATGAAAATGGGAAAGATTTGTCAATCAACACCCTTCTCTCTTTTGGAGAGAAGTGGGGAGGAAATCTCCCTATCACAAGGTAACTAGCTATGTCAACATACCTGGGTGTCTGGACACTTATGGAGAATAGATGATCATTAGGAAAGGAGTCATCTATGGCTTGAATTTCTTTTGATGTGGTCAGCTTTGAAATAAAATATGCAACAACATTGGCCTTCCCTAGTTTGTCCACAATAGTTATGTCAAAATCCTGCATCAACAACAACCTTCTGGCTAACATTCCTAAGATCAAGTTTTTATTCATGAGATATCTAATGGGTGCATGATTAGTGTGAAAAAATATTTGGAAGCCTATTATATAGTGCCTGAATTTGTTCAGGGTATAGATTACTACCAACGTTTCTTTCTCTATTACTGTATAATTGAATTCAGCTCCGTGCAAGTTTTTGCTAACGAAATAGATGGCATTTTCAATGGATGATTCTTTTTTTCCAAGAATTCTTCCTGTGGAATAATCTAAGTAATTTGTATGGATGTGAAAAGGAATTTCCCAATTAGGTCCCTTAATAACATGAGCATGAGTCAAGGTTGTCTTTAAATCAGAAAATACTTCATCACAACCTTGGGTCCATTGGAACTCAACTTCTTTAGTCAAGAGACTATATAGTGGTGTTGCTATTTTTCTAAAATATTTGATGAAATTCCTATAATAGCCTGCATGTCCCAAGAAACTCCTAACATCCTTTTTTTTTGGCAGATATAGGTAGATTATTAATTACCTTAATTTTTGCAGAATCAACTTGAATTTTGTGGTGGGAAATATAGTGGCCAAGAACTACACCTTCCTGCATCATCATGACACACTTCTCAATGTTTAAAGAGAGATTTTTTTCTTCACATCTCTGTAGGTATTTCTTCAAATTTTCCAAGGATTTATCACAATCAACACCATAGGTTTTAAAATGATCCATATAGATTTTCATGCAGTCAAGGGAGATGTCTAAAAATATGTTGATGGCCGCTCTCTGAATAGTTGTAGGTGCATTGCATAACCAAAAGGGAAGTAATAAATAGGAATATATACCCCATTAACATGTGAATGTTGTCTTCTCTTGGTCTTCTGGTGCAATTTGAATCTGATTGTAACCATTGAATCAATCAAGACAAGAAAAATACTCCTTTCCTATAAGAGAGTCTAGGACTTGGTCTACAAAAGGCAAGGGAAAATGGTCCTTCTTAGTAGCATCATTGATCTCCCTATAGTCAACAAAAAATCACCATTTTCCTCCCTTCTTAGGCATAATCACCAATGGAGACACCCATTGCTATCTAAAATAGGGTAGATAAATCCCAAATCTAGTAACTTTTGCAGCTCTGTTTTGACAATTTCTCTCAATGCCGAGTTGATTCCTCTTTGTGGCTTCCTTATAGGTGTACAATCATCTTTGATATATATCCTATGAGTGTAGATATTTGGATCCAATCACTTGATATCATGATAATCCCATGAAAATGCATGTTGATGGGATTTTAGCAAATTTTCCAATGTTAATTTTTATCCCTCACTCAATTTACTATTGATATTTAGATATCATCCTTTAGACACCTCTACTTGAGTAACTAACTATATCATAGTTTCTTCATTAATGAATAGTACCTTAAGTTCATGTGGAAGCATTGTGTGAAACATATCTATTGCTGGAGGAAGTTTGTTTGTTGGAAGACTAGCTGCACGAAGTCTATCTGCAGAGACAGTGGTTGTAGGAAGATTGGAAAAACTGATAGAAGTGTTTGCACAAGGTCAGTAGAACCAGGCACATGAGCAGGTGATGTCTCCTCTATCTGAAAATGGTTCTGAAGTATACTAGATAACACTTCATCTTCATCTTGAAGCTGTGGGAAAGGACTTCTCCTTAGCATCATGAGCTGTGCCACAAAGTTAATTTCTTCATCCTCTTCACCAATATGTGGCCATATAGAATTATCCACATCATGGGATGGCTGAGCGGGAGGATAAAGAACAATATTTTTGGTGTTCTTGCCATCAAAAATGGTCATGTCACCTGACTGAAATCCAATATAAGCGTTTTTAGTTGCTAACCATGGCCTACCAAGGATAATGGGATACCCGCCTAGTGTAGGTTTTGGAGAAAGAACCATGAAGTTGGCTGGATATTCCCAAGGTTCTAGAATCACCACAAGGTCCTCTACTATGCCATCAGGCCTAATAGTGGAGCTATTAGCAAGCTCTAGGACAATAGGTGTGGATCTCATGATTGCAATATTTAGTTTCTACAAGATGCCTTTATTCGTCACATTGATTGCTTCACCCAAGTCAATCAAAGCATTCTTTGTGTTTATCTTATTTATAATAACTTCAACCATAGGACTACCTAGATCATTGTACTTAGGGATAGTTAATTTCCCAAGCATGATGTTAGCCAATTGTCTTGCTACAAGAGCTATAGTTGGGTCCTTCTTTTTCCTGCCTGGTTTTTTGAGGCATGCTTCTTTAATTTCCTTAACATATATAGGAACATATTTTATGGCCTAGAATAGGGGGATCTGGACACATATATGCTTTAGTTGGTATAGAATATCAAAAATATTTTCCTTGTTATCTTTTGTTTGTTTGGAAACTTCCAATCTTTGGGGGAATGGTGGTTCTTGGGCTGTTTGCTTGGCTGGAACTAGTTCATGCTTCTTAGGTGCACAAGGCTAAATGGGATTAGCCAGAGGTTCTTCTTGCTCTTCCACATGAAGCTCAATGATAATGAGGGTGGAAGAAGCTGACAAGGTAGTTCCCAAATACAGATGTATGTCACTTTAACTAACAACATATACAGGGAATTGATTTTGATTAGTAGAATATATAGGCTATTGGTGTGGTTTATTATTTGGGTTGGGTGTGGGTTGGGTTGGTAATTGAGTAGGTTTGGGTATGTTGGAGCTTGGATTAGTAGGAGGAGGCATAATAGTAGGTTGTTGAGGTTGATAAGATGGCTACATGTAGCTAGTTGTTTGTTTTGGCCATTCCTGGCCACCTCTCCATTGATATGTTTGCTGCCAATTTCTTGAAGGTGGCTACCAAGGTCCTTGAAACTGTTGTGAATTCCCTTGAGGTTGCTACCACTAAGGTGAGGAATTTTGATAGTTGGACCAAGAATTTGGAGGGTTACCTCAAGACTATGGTGGATATCCTCCATAGTTGGATGGACAGGGGGGCTGCCATTGGTTACCAGATGAATAAGATTTAAAATATGGCCTAAACAAAGATAGTGGATTTGGTGGCATACCTTGTCTTGAGGTCCATGGCCTTTTCTATGCAACAGAGTAGAATTGGTATTTCTTAGTATGAATTGGTTTGAACTCTAGTGGAATCTTCTTTCTGTCAATGTTATCTATCACCTTGCATCTGTAGTCCTTCTTCTATGTACAATGAGGGCAATATTTTGTTAGCATTGCCTTTTCCTCCTCATTTTTCTTCTTAGCTTGAAGTGTATTGAGATAAGTAGCTATATTGTTGATGATATCCTGCTTGAAATCTGCCAAAAAATTAGTAATCTCAATCCTGGAAACTCCACTAGTGAATGACTTACCCCTAAAGGATTGGTAAGCTCTTCCTTTCTTTGAAGCTTCCCTAGAATAGTTCTAGCATAAAATCTTGATATCCTCCCAAGGGACTTGAGTGATATCTCCTCCTGCCATCAGGTTCAAGAAATCAATGCAACTCTCACTAATTCCTCGAAGGAAAAATAACTTTTATGATCCTCACTGAGTGTATGGTGTAGAGATTTCCACAGATAAAACAAATACCTTGAAATGAAATCCTCTAGGCTCTCATCTTCCTTTTGCTACATTATGGAAATGTCACCTTTTCTCATATCTCTACCCCTACAATACTCCTTATATTTTTCAACAAAATTTGTCTTCATATCTTCCCAAGTCAGCACAGTGCTTTTTCCAAGGCCCATAAACCATCTCAATGCCGCTTCTTTCAAGGTAGTAGGAAATAGCTTAAGTTTGTGGGCATCAGTGGTATAGTCATAGCTTTTGTAGAGTATATCAAACTCAAACAAAAATGTATCAGTATCTTCTATGACAAGTCCATATAACTTAGGAAAGAATGTAGTAGGGATATTTTTGAGGTTATCAACTTCATTCCTGTTGAGCAATGGGAAAAGGAAAATCTAGTTGGTTCTATCTGTTAGGATTTTTTCCATTTTCATTAGCCATACCTTCTTGATGAAGTTCCATAATAAAGGGTTCTTCATCTAGATTTTCATCTTAAAGGGAAAATTTGGAAGCTCTACTAGCTGAAATGGATCTGGATTATTAGGAAGGAATCTCCCATAAGAATATCTTATTCTTCTATGCATGCGGTATTAACTCACTATCATCCAACTCAAAAAATGAATGGGAGGGAAAAAATAGTGGATCATAACTTCTAACACTAAGAGAAAATTCTATAAATACTACAATAGAAAAAATATCAATGACTCTAAAGGACTCCCTAGTTTGACACCATCCTCGACAACGATGCCAAAAATGTTAGCCTCCCATAATGATTTCAATAACTAAGTTCCTAAAACCATGATTAAGAGACTGGACATCTAACCTGAATAGAAATCTTAACCATCATGGAGGCGCATTTAAATTTTCAACCTAGGGACGTGAACTTGAAATGGGTCAACACAATATGTGCACTAGGAACTCAAAGTAGTCATCTTCATTTAACAACTAATAGACCTAATATTGAAAGTAAATTGCATGGAAATAGACAAAGTAAATGTTGAAGATAACTCAACAATTAAACTTAAACTGAAGATACATGACATAAATGAAAATCTGAGCAGCAAACAGGAAACTGCTCTGCCTGTTTTGGTTGTAGGAAGAATCATAAAATGAAATCCTAGTGGCTACAGGAACAGTCGGTGCCATATTGTTAAATAAGTACTAAAAAAAAGCTAATACTAGGGTAAGTGCACTAAGATGGTTCCCAAAAAGGGGACATAAGTAGACAACTTTTTTCTGAAATCAGGAAATACTGACCTTGGATGTGAAATCGAGGATACTTAGACTCAAAATTTTGAGATGGAACAAACAGAAGGATTCAAGTGTTCTGAGTCTACTTTCTAAACTACTAATTTATTTTGAAAATGATTGAGATTAAGGGGTTCAAATGAGGGATGTACACAAAGTGGTGTTGTTTTTGTCAGAAAAACATAACATATCAACTCTTGTACGATCCTCGTATGGTGAACTTTTTTTTTTTTTATAAAATCACAATGGTCAGAAGTTAGCTAATAGTATGTAGTTGATGCACGATTTTTCTGATCATTTTTTAATGAATATTTGATTTTTTACTAATTTGCGAAGTGGGCATATCCTGAAAATATAATTTTGGTCATGCTACACCTACAAATTTTGGAAAATAATTATTTTGTTTTATTTTTTATTTTTTAACTATTTAGAATGGAGTCTAGTTTCTAAAAATGTAATTTATTTGAAAAATTGATGAACGGTTAATTTATAACGAAAAAAATACCAAACACTGCTTTTTGGAAAAAAAAAGACATACAGATAAAATAAATTATGGATGAAAGACTTAACATTTTCAAAAAAGTGAAAAAAATTACATTGTTGGATAGCTAAGAGATAACCCAACATTACCCATGTGCTCGATTTTTTTGATATTGAACCACGTGTAATCCTGGCGGTGAGCACGAACTTGATTATGAGAAATATGGTGGATTTTTTAAAAACACGTCTCTAGTCCTTGGGAATGCCCTCCAAGGCTTTGGGTTGGAATTCCAAGGCAATACCAAGCATAAAGTTTGGTAATTCTCAAAGCAAGATATAACGTGAGCGCGCTATAATGAGAGTGCGTTATATCTCACTTTTGACATGGTTTTTTCTTTTGTGGGGAACATGTCTACTAGCACATAATGTGAGCACGTTATAATGCACTCGCATTATGTCTTACTTTATGTTAAATTCTAATATATTAATGTATGCTAATATATTTTTATGTACATGTATGTATTTATGCTTGTATGGATGTAAGATTATATGTACAAATGTATTATTCTTGTATGTATGCATTTATGTATGTCTTTAGATGAAGGGAGAATTTAGAGAGAGTCTAGAGAGATGGAGAGGGGGTTGAAGTGAGAGTTCAAGAGAGAGGGAGTGGGAGAGAAGGGGTTGGATTGAGGGGAACTTAGCTAGGTAGGGTGGGAGGGATAGAGGGAGGGAGAGAGAGAGGGGGGGGGTCAGAGAGAGAGAATTGAGGGAGAGGGAGAGAGAGAGGGGGGTGGGAGAGAGAATTGAGGGAGAGGGAGAGAGAGAG